>CAUJNA010003286.1:495212-580212 GCA_963377175.1 Effrenium voratum
GCAACTGTCATGGTTTGCATGTATACAACGGTTCCCCATGACCTTCTCCCTCTGTTGTGTTTCTGTTTGGCTGCTTTGTGAAAGGCCCCTTTAACACGCAGAGGGGGGTGAAGAATTTGATCGGTCAGTTTGGGGTTTTACATCCGGTGCATCCGCAGTGTGGCTGTTCAAGCGTGAAAATGTGCGAGCAGCGCACTTGGACGGTTTGTTGTTTCCTTTTGGGCCCCAAACCGGTAACCCTTGAATCTATACCTTGCCCTCACCAAACACTTGAACGGCGCCCACAAGCCTACTATGTCATGTTAATAGGTGCTTCTAGTACCTGGCTTCATGGTGCTTAAAGTACGGCCCCTTACAACCATTTTGGCAGACCAAAAGTCCGGGCCCGGGCGCTTCTCACTTGGGATGATAGCCCCCCCTCCTCCTTTGGCACCGACTCAACACCTGTCCGGTGGACGTCAAAATTGCAGCCTTCTTTTGAGGTATTAGTTGTTTCGGCTTCTTGGCAACATCTGGGTTCTTGGTACCTAAAGGAGGTACCTGACTCCTTCCCCCCCCCCCAGTCCAGCCATCAGGTAGCCTCTGAAACAATTTGGCTGTGGGTGGGTCATTGGCAGCGAATGTCCAGGTGATGGCCCAATGCCTCGCCGCCAAGTTCTCAGACCCCGTCCTGCGCCAGCGGCTGCTGGCCACCCAGGGCCAGCTGGTGGACGGCCACTCCGGGAGCCCGGACCTCGTTTGGGGCTACCACATCCCCTCGCAGCAGGCAGGATTCTCCTCGCATGCCAAGGAAAACTCGGATTTGCGGGTTGGGTTTTTGTCTTGGCGAAAAGGGTGGTCATCTAACCTCTTAAAGGGTTTGAAATACTTTTTAAAGGGGTTCTTATTAAGGCAACCAATGACCCTTGCTCACATCAGGAGTTGACCGACACACACACACAGACAAAGAGCCTCATTTAGCTGAGTTTCTTGTGCTTGGCTGGGCTTTTCTGGCTAACCTAAAAATGAGTTGTTGGCTTAAAGCATGGTTCAAACAAAGACTCTGACCCAACCCTGGCAGGGCGAAAACCGGCTCGGCCACATGCTCATGGATCTTCGGTCCAAGCTATACGACTCTGGGGAAAACACGGATTCCACGGTCGTCTTGTTCCATGGCCGGACTGAACTGGGTGTTTATGGCACTATCCCACTAAAAGTTTTCAACTTTTTTCGCAAAGGATGGATGAACTTCACCAAGTTCAGGTTTTGGATGTGAGGATATTTTATCATCAGTCTGGCCCAGGTACCACCTGGATTGGCCCGTGAAGTGCCTGCATGACGGCTTGCCCGCGGCCTACGCCGCGCGCATCCGCGATTTTGCGCAGGGCGCCAACCTCGGGGGCTGCATCGCGGTGCTGCCGCGGCGGAGGATTTGCATCGCGCTGCGAGGTGGGTTTGTTTTGAAAATGGGGTGGGGACACCATGTCCCATCAAACTCCACTCGTAAACTTCCCTCTACGTTGTAAGCCACGGGCAAAGGGATCACCCTCAAAGCCACACCCAGGATCAAGTACTGATGTCGAGTCCTGGGAGCGTCGAATGCGCACGGAGCACGTGGACGTGAACAGCCGAGGCAAGCCGTGCCGTGAGCGCATGCTAGTGGAGCTTTTCAGAAGGACCGGTTCGATAAGGTCAACTTTGGGCAGGACCTTTGATTACCAGGAGGCAGGGCTCGCTTTCCTCAGCAGTAGCCGAAACAGATTTGGTGCCAGTGGTAGTACAAAGCTCAGCCGTCCAGGCTGTTGTTGTCGTTGCACTACTGGTATCCAATGTTGATACAGAGCCAGTCTATGAGGCTGCAATGGCTCCCCTTGCTGCGGCTCTGAGCAGTATGGGATCAGAGGGAGCAGAACTAGCAGCAGCGGCGGAACTGTTAGAGTTGGTGGCGCTAGTTGGTCTAGCAATGGTACTCAAGTTTTGCATGCTGGTTTGTCCGTCTTGGCCGTCAAGTTGCTTGTCATATTGTGTCTCTGAAGGTCTCTGCCTATATAATCTACTGCGAGGTGCAGGCATTTTTGTTCTGAAATTGATATCAGTTACCCACCAGACAACCAGAAAAAGGTGGGTTCAACGAGTTTCATGCCAGCTTCCCGGTATATAAGGAAATCCAAGATTCTCGATGGGTGTGTCCTAAAATATGCACCCGCAAAATATAGTTTTGTCTTTTGGTCCTGGTCTGTGAGGGTACCCTTGTTGCCTGCCAGTTGGTTGCTGTTTTGGTGAAAAAGGACGCTCCTGTAGCTTACGGCCCAAAGCGTAGGGTCCTCTGACGCACCCGTACCAACTTCCAACGGCGAAATAAGCCACAGTGGGCCAGTGGTTCACCAGCAACCCCGGAACCCAGAGTCACTCCAAACCACTCCGGAGCCTATCTGGGCAGCGACCCCAGATCTTTCAGCTGGAGAAACGGCCTCAGACTCGAAGAAGCGGAACTGGAAGTGGAGGTGACCGCTGCGGAATTTTTCATTTGAAGCTGAAAAGATCTCAGACAGGTCCCAGACTGGGCGGCGCTGTGCCGCTGCCTCTCCGGCCTTTTGGGCGAGCTCCCGGACATCGCCGCCGCCTTGGGCCCGGAGGTGCCAGAGCTGCCACGGAATCCTCGGCCGCCTGGAGAAAAGAGGGCTCAAAATTTTGGCGAAACTAAACTTCAAAACGGGTGCCTGGACCTGCAAACTACCCTGAAAATACTTTTGGCACCTGCTGAGTCCAGAACACCGACAGTTTTGTGAATGTGTGTTTGGCACCCAGGTGCTCAGCGCAATTCTTGCGTTACGGAGGGTGTCTGGCGGATAGCTCATCCCCAACTATAAGAAGGCCCACAGGTAGGTTTCCTGGGACCCCACCATGGCTGCGTGTACCTTTTGCAACCTTTCGCCCAAGTGAACCTGAGCTCAACCAGAGCCCTTGTGCAACCCGCAGGTTGGGGGTCTCTTCCAAACATGGGTTCAATCTTAAGGTTGACTAACTATGTCTCAGAATCTACAAGTGTTTTTGTAGTGCAAATCCAGATTCGAGTGTTTTCTCAAAATGGACCACCTTTTGTTTGGTAAAAGGGAGCCCTAAGGGAATCCCCATTTGGGTGAAGGTACGTGACCGGCCCAGCCGGCGAGCGCTGCGCCGTGATCATCCACGGCCAGCGCTGGGAGCTGTGCCTCAACGATGCAACGGCGCGCGCGGTGGGTGAGGCGTTGCTGGGGCCGGTGGACGCACAGGCACGGAGCAGGTCAGGCCCAGCCATAGATGTGGCCACCCTCTTGATTTTCAGCATGCTTGTTGGTTTACCCACAACAAGCAATTGCCGGGTATGGATTGTAGCTTACAAGACCATGATGTGACACCTGGTCATTAACTGGTTGAAACATGGGCTTATCCCACCCCCCGAGGTGGCGTTGGGCTCTGGGGAGGAGATCCCCTTGAACGCTTCCTGCGGGGGCATCTTCGGGGGCAAGTTCGCGCGAGAGCTCGAGGGACTCCTCTCGCCCGACGAGTGCCAAAGGTTCCGCGGTCGCACGCCTGGGGTAGACTTAGGAGATAGGACACATTGTTTTTTACATTTTACCTGTGACTCAAAGTGAAGCAAACAATATACATTCTATAACTGGTCCCCACTCTAATCATGACGCCTTGTTCCGTATTCCCCAACAGCACTTTGAGCCTTGGAGTCGCCATAGGAGTTGGAGTTCTGGGCCAGGGTTCCGGAAGGTGGCCCTTTTCAGTTGACTTTTCCCCTTGTGCATTTGTTGGAGGTGGGGAACCGCTTTAAAAGTCAACTACCAATGCCCTCTTTTTCGGTGGCCACTCTTCTGCCAAGCCTTTGCCATGATTTGCATTTTTTCTCCAACATCCGCAAGGAGACCGTTCCCGCTACTCCAAATCTCCACTTTGTTTAAGGGTTACACGTTGAAACACCTGGTGCTCCTTGGTAGATATCTCTCATTGTTTGTCAGGGTAAACATGATAATCTTCATCCGCAAGAAGCACTTTGGTCAACTTCTCTTTCCCCCCCTTCCTCCAGCTTTTGCTTAGCTTCCGCCATGTTCAATGAACACTTCATCGACAACTAGTTACCCCTTGAATCAAGCCCTAAAAGGTACCCCCAGAAAAAGATACCCCCTTATAGCGCGTTCATACCAACAATAATTTTGTCATTGAAAGGGATCGAGAGTGCACCACCCCAAATAGGATTTTGCTATCGAACAGTTGATACCGGAGGAGTCCTTTCCACATGTGGGTTTGTCTTAGCATACTGCACGCACCCCAATAAAGCATTATAAGCCGACGCCGCAAAGGATATCCTGAAATAAACTCATGCATACATTCCATTCCACTGCATTGGTTGCGCTACAATACGTTTACATTTGCCGACACACACACGCACACCTACATACACACAGGCATGCGTGCATACAGACAGGCAGGCACGCAGACAGACACACAGATACACAAATACGCAGATACACTCGATACACAGATACACACACATACACGCATACACGCAAATACATACTCACATACACGCATACACGCAAACACAAACACACATACACGTATACACACGTCAACATATCCACATACACAGTCACACGCAAATTCACGCATACATTCATAGATTTATAGGTAGACAGATAGACAGACAGACAGACTGACGGATAGACAGACTGACACACAGACAGATTCAGATAGACAGACAGGCAAGCAGGCAACAGACAGACAAGCAGACAGACAGAGAGATACATAATGATACATAGATACATAGATAGACAAACACATATGTACATGCATGCAAACGTACGCATGTTTGCTCGTGTTTTTTTTTTTCAGCTTGCATTCGCCGCTTCAGGCTGATAAAGCTTTCAGAAGGGCAGGCGTCGAACCGTGCCTGCGATGTTGGTGCGACCTTTTTGGTTGAAATCAAGAGAAGACCTTGGGACCCATGTTTTGTTTGACTCCCAATATGGTTGCTTTGGTCGTATTTAAACGTGGAGGTCAGAAAACAGGGTCGGACGAAAACAGGGTCCTCTTTGGCTGGCCACTCGGGCCACTTTTTGTAAATCCCTGCTTGGATGTGCAACTTTGTAAGTTACTCCCCTTGGGTGTGCTTCCCCTCCTTGCAGCTGTTCACAGTGGCCATCGCTGCGAGTGCTTTGAGCCGACTTTTGGTGGTAATGCGCATCAGGAACCAGATCTGGAGGTCCTTATGCTATTTCATGATTCTCCCTCAGACGCCGAAACAAGACCCAAAACAAAGTAGAAAGCTGAGCCATACTCACAGTTTATTCACCCCTCATGTCTCCTTGTCTACTTTTTTTCTTCTCAAAAAGGAGTTCCCCTTCTCTGGTGTCTCATTCAAAACTATTTTAGATTTTTTAGGGTAGACTATGTATGAGACAGAATCGGGAACAATATTTTTCAGTGTCCCTCCCAGATGTGGGCAAGGTCTGGTGGAATCAGCCAATTTCTAGCTATCCTGTCCACAGCCCACCTTTTGACCCTTTGGTTTCACATTTTGGTCCTCTTTCAAGATCCTCTGGGCAAGGGAGGAAATCTTCTCTAGAGCCGGCGACGTGCTGTTCGGGTCGCGCGGGTCATGCGGATTCGACCGAACCGATCCTTCGAGGCTCCAAGGGCTTCAACCCCTTCGCCCACTTTGCCCTGCGCTGCCGCCTGGATGAAGAGTTCCTTGTGGTTTGCTGTGGATTTGGGCCTGTGTTTCTGTTGCGGGTACTTTGTGGAAAGCCGCCAATTTGGGGATCCTCCCTTGTATGCTTCTTGCTGCGCGGGTCGGTGCTTTCTTGTTTTGGGGAGCTATTTCTGATGTCCACTCAATCCCACGCAGGTTCCAGTACCTCCGGATGGTCTGTGAGGGGCCAAGGGGCTCTAAGTACCGTTTTGGAATGTGCTCGAACCCTCTTGGATTTTGATGTCGACTTTTGGGGAGGTATTTCCGGTGAGCAAAGTGCCAGGCTTGGTGGACGCGCCCTTGGTGGCCCAAGCGCTGACGCGGCGCTTGCGTCGCCTGCTGCCATCGGAGTACCCCCCGCAGTCCGGGCGCCAGCTATTGGGCGTGAACCAGCGCCTGCGCTTCCTGCGGCGCGGCCGAAATGTGTTCCTGGGTTTTCGTTTTTTTCCAGCCGGGGTCAAGGATCAGGTTGGGGTATGGCCCGAGTGAGAGGTGTGAGTGCTCCTGGCAACCCAATGGCATGCGGCCTGCGTGGAGAAGCAGACAATTGCAGGCTCAATCGCTTCAGCCTGAGCTTTAGACTCACAGTGGTAGCATGGTTGCAACTCATCCGTGGTGGGGTTTGTGCCTTACGCTACTGGCCTGGCACATCAGTTGTGGCCAGCCAACCTTTGCTGGCCCGTGCCAGCCCCGGCGAAGCATCGGGCGGACCACAGGTCGTGTCCGCGAGCGGCGGCAGACGAGCCCTCGGCCCCGGTCAGAGCATCGGCGCAGCGGAGCAGTTGAGGCAGGTCACACCGACCCAGGGATCATCATACAACGGGTCACGAAGGCATCATTGGCATCAGAGATCTTGGATGTGATGCTGGCAGAGCGTGAGAACCCGGAGATGAATCTGATCTGCATCGGTGCAGCGTGGACTAGGCTTGCGAAACACCAGCGCAGCATGAATAGTGCGTGCAAGTCTCAGTCAGTGCAAAGTTTTGTGACGATGACTCAGTCGTTGCTGGAGAACAAGTCATCCGGGTACGCCCGACAAGTAGCCAACATCTTCTGGGCAGTGGCAAAGCTTCAAAGCCGCATCCCTCAGCTGGAGGGTCTCCAAACAGCTTTGGCAGGTGCCATCAAGAGCACTGCAAAAGCGATGAACCCCCAAGAGGTTACCAATGTGATCTGGGCAGTGGCGACTTTATCTGCAGCTGGCGCCAATGTTGAAGCTTGGTTGGCTGTGATGCCGTTTTTGGCGACTAGGGTGCGAACTGTGATATTAGACACGAACGCTCAAGATATTGCCAATTCCATCTGGTCAGTGGCACAGCTCTCCTCAAACAAGGCCAGCTGCAGTGAATTGTTGGACTTGCTGCCTTTGTTGGCAAACAGAGTCCCATTTGTGATTTCGGAGATGACAGAGCAAGCAGCTGCCAACGTCATATGGGCGACAAGGAAGCTGTCATTTGATAGCAGTTCTTCAGTCATGCCGAAGAGATTGCTTGAAGTTTTTCCCGCAGTGGTTTCCCGAGCACATGTGGTGTTGCCGCGAGCTCTGCCTCAACATCTTGCAAACTATTGCTTGGGCCTGGCGCTGGTTGACTATAATGAAGCTGGCTTCCTGGAAGCCATAGCAGCAAGGGTTGTAAACGAAGCCTCTGCCTGGAATCCATCCGGGGCACAGATGAACTTGCCGCCTGTGGTAGTTGCATTTGCCAGGCTGCAGACTGAATGCGACAAGGAGCTCCTCAAGGTAGTAGCCAAAAAGCTGTCGCCGACGCTGGGCAGAATCACCGGTTGGGGCCTTTGCGCCTTGGCCTGGTCTTACAGCCAGTTGGACGCTGATAGCAGCTTCCTCCTCTTCCGTCAGAGCTTGGCAGCAGAAGCGAAACGCTGTGGGTTTTCTGAGCAGGATGTGGAAGACAGCCGTCTCGGGCCTGATGCATGGCGAAAGGAGTTTCAGGCGCACAACAGAAAATGATGCTGACATGATTGACTTCGCAACAATCTAAAGTGAAGTATTTAAACGCTGCACAAGGGTGCCGTTTGTGTATGTGTACAGGACCAGGCAGATACAATTGTTCTTTGGCCCATGGCTCGCGTGTCTCAAAGCAGACATGCAGCCCTGCTGCTTGAAGGAGGAGGGCACCCAGCCCCGCCCGAGTGCACTTGAGCTTGGAAGCCCTCGAGGCTGCACCCGAGGCTGCCGAGTGACTCCAAGCCTTCTTCCAGTTGTTCCGTGGCACCCTTCTTCCCTTTTTGCTTGATGGGTTCCCGACTCAAAAGTATCAACTCCAAAAAGGAAACTCCTTGTTTTCTATTGGTTACTGAATGGCTTCTGAGCAGCCAATCCGAAATGTGTGAAGTGAGCTGGCGTGCGTCGAAACAGCATGCTGCGAGTTGATCCTTGCCTGGCAGACATGGTGCTATTCACGAATGGCAGTTGGATGTTTCCGCAGCATGATTGTAAGTGTTCGATCGGTCTAGAACTTATAGCGGACTCAAGGTGGCGGGACCTCAAACAAAGTGTCATGTCTGGCATGTTTGACTAGATCAGAACCAGCAGCGAGCAAGCAAGCAAGCAAGCCAGCAAAGAAAGCACCTTCAGATGTTTAAGGGAAATGCTTCAGCAACCCCCGGCAAAAGGGGGAATGTCGTGCACCTCCAATGGTTTAGGGTTTAGGGTTTGTCGGTTCCAAGCTTTGCTCACTGAGGAAGTATGTGCCGGGTATGCACCACAGCGACCACACGGACTGTGCCCACGAGGACGAAGCCGGCCGAAGCTTCCTGACGGTGCAGCTGTACCTGAACGATCGCTTCTCGGGCGGGCGGACCACCTTCATCTCTGACCGGCTGGTGCCGATTGAGCCCACGCCCGGGAAACTCGGATTCTGCTAGCAGTTCTGGACAAGTTTGACTTTGTGCTTCGTGTTGAATCTTTGGCGTTGGTTTGTTGACTTGTGCTTGTTGACTTCTTGGCCTCTTGAATTGCTGGCAAACATGTGTTGAATTATAGATGTGCCGATTTGCTGGCTTTGGTTATTGTGTTTTGTTCACGTGTTGTTTCTTCATATGTCAAAACGGCCGAACGGCCGTTTGGCTCAAGTTTTTACCTCCCGTCAAGTGGGAATAGGACTCACGCTCGTGCGCCATTCACTGGCAGCTTTCTTCGTCCTCGAGCCGAAAAGGGTCGGGGCCGCGGGCGGCTGGGTGTAGGAGGTGCTCGGTGAGTCGCGCTGTTCTACTTGGGCTTGGTATTGAACTTAATCCTCTTCAACTTGATTTCTAACCTCCCCATACTTCTCCCTTGTCAACCGTCACTTCCTCAACCCGGTCATCATCCACAGCTTCACCCGAGTTGTGTTTCCGGGTGCTTTGGGTACATCGTGATCTTCTTTGTGCTCATTTGCTTCCCTGGGCTACTTCGTGTTCGCCCAAAACCGCAGGTTATCAGCCGTACCAGCTAGAAGCTGGGGCTGGTGATCCGGTTGCGGGACGTGACCCGCTACCTGCTCCCATCGCCTACTTGTACGAGCAATGGCGTCCCCCGGAGCTTCTCATCGTGGGCCGGGCTTCGTGGACGTCGAGGCCAACGCCCTTCGCGGCAACGCCGCGCCTGCTGCCCCCGGCTTAGACAGCCGGCTGTGGCCCATTCCCCCGATGGTGGGCGCAGAGCCCAATCCCGGGGTGATCACGGACGATTGGATCCTTTCTCAGGTTGTGTTTGATGAGGATGCGGAGGCCCCTATCCCGGTGGCAGTGCTCCAGATCGAGGACGGACCCCCTCTAGAAGAGGCTGAGGTTCCTCCAAATCAGGTGCCCTCATCGATTTCGCCTACTGTTCCGTTCGTGGCGCTCCAGATCGAGGACCGGGCTATCCATCATGCTGCTCATCCGGAGCCGGCTCAATCGTGGTCCCTTACATGGGATCAGTTTGACCAACTCCTCGGCAGTGGATCGCAGGCTACACCGCCTGCTTTCGGTCGGCTCGACTTTAACTCGGGTGCCCCCGTTTCGGTTGGGAATCTGGATTTTCAATCCCTTTTTGTTGCTGATTGGAGGTCTCAGCCTTCCCGAATTGACAGATCTTTTGATGCCCTGCCTACGCATGAGCCTACTCAGGGTTTTCCTCATGATGGAGAAAATGACCCCATTGAAGATTTCTCCCCTTCTCATGTTGCAGGTTCGGCCCAACCCGAGGTGGGCAAACGGGCGATTGAGGATTGGCCGCAAATAGCTGGCCCTCCTCCCGTCTCAGGTTCATCCGACATTGACATCATTCACGATCACCCCAGTCCGGCGGATATGGACTTCATCCCTGATGCAATATCATCTCACCTGTCAGGTACCCGCGACCGGAATGCGGACCGCTACAACGCTGGTCCGAATCCACCGCTTTCCTCAGGTACCCGAGGTCGGGATGCGAACCGCTACAACGCGGGCTCAAATCCGCCAAATCGGACATCAGGTACTAGTCGATCGGATGCGGGCCGCGAAACAGCAGGCCCAAATCCTTCCTTCTCTTCGTCAAGAAGCCATGCCGGTCTCTTCGCGACGTTCAATCGGCGTCAGACTCGAAAAGAGTCCGCCCCCGACGTCATCGACCTCGAGGAGCAGTCCAGCCACCGTACCAGTGATGGATCCGAGCAGGATACACCTGGTATTGGCTCTACTCCATTTGACCTCCTCGACATCCCCTTCCATCAGCCACCCAGGAGAGGAAATGAAGATGATGAAACCATTCCTGGAATCCTTGATGTAATCGATGAGGCCGAGGTCACACCAGAGAGACGAACTACATCGCTCCCGCCGAGCCGCGTTGCCAAAGTACTTTCCCCTAAGCCACTCAATGGTGACGTTGCTCAACGGCTTGATCTCACTCAACCTAATTCAGATCAAGCTCAACTTCGCGGATCATCATCATTTGATAATGTGTCGGGACAAACCGGCACTGACTCACGAGCCACAAAGAGGAGCTCTGAGTCACCCGAGAGACGTGAAGCTGCTCTACGACTGCGATCTAATCCCCCAGCTCATCACGATCCTATTGACGTTCCTATACACTCTGCGGGGTCTGGGCTCAGCTCCAACGCCCCGATGTCTGAGAAGGAGACTGATGACGGGATTAACTCTACGCCTAGGAATCGGAGACCTGGTCTTAGCACTATTGCCCCTGGATATGGAGGGCTTCCTTCGAATCAACCGGTCAACGACTCCGTTGTCCCCGCATTCTTTCAAATCGGAACTCCGGGCTGCACTCCCGACAGGGAAGAGAATAGCCGCGGAGATCATGACGCTGATAGTCGTCCTGCTCCGTCTGCTTCCACAAGTGGCGGCCATCCTGTTGCATCTGAGCTTCAACGACTGCTTCTCGCGATCCATAACGAGGTAAAGGGGTGCAAGGCCGAAATCCAGGGATGCAGAGCTGAGATTCGTTCATGTAGGGATGATATCAACGCTTGCGTCGGTGAGATCAAGAAGATCAATAACCGTGTTGACGCCTTCGAGAAGAAGGTTGAATCATCCTTCTCTGCTGTTGCCGGAACTCTCTCAAAACACGAGGCTAAGTTCCGTGATTTCCACGAGTGGGTTGCCCGAAGCGAGAAGGAGATGAATGAGCGTTTCAAGATGTATGATGAGAGATCTAACTCGATCGTCATATCCGCTGCTGAACTTCGCGAGCAGGCCGAATCACTTGAGAACGCCAAGGTCCAGCTTCTTAGGTTTTCTGAGATCGGGGCCCTTGAGGCTGAGGTTTGGAAAATCAAAGACGAAGTTGAGGCGAACTCTCGCAGTGTCATCGACATTGAGGGAACCATCTCAAGAGAAAGAACCATCCGTGGGAACGTCGAGACGTATATTCAGCATCTCGTTCCTGCGACCGACCTGAAGCAGTTCAGTAATAAGGTATCCGGAGCCCTCAATGAGAACTCACAGAAACAGGAAGAATTCAAGCTTCAATTGTCCCGCATTGCTAGATGTGTCAAGGACCTTCATGACAAAAGCTTAGGCCCCAACCCGAGGGACATGCAAGAGCAGTTTATGAAGCTTGTGCTGAGGGTCAATGAGATCAACATGCAGGTCGCTGAATTGAGGGAGCAACCTCTTGCTGCCTGCGGATCCTCAAGTGCTGGCGCTGGTTCGACCGCCGGAACGGGATCATGGGAGAAATATGGAGACACAGATCCCTTAACCCAGGGAAGGGCTCCTAGAGGTTCTCCTCCTCGTGATGCTCGCACCGTCAGCTCGGCGAGGCCTCCTCCACCTCCACCTCCACCTCCTTCGGGGCCACCCCCACCATCACCATCAGCCCCCATCTTCGGCAGGGATCCCTCTAGAGCGAGGGCCATTGCTCGGGCTGCCGGCGCTGCCCCTGATAACCGGGCCAGGTGTGCTCATGAGGAGCCAGGGCATCCACAGCATCGGGAACCTCGTTATCCATGCCGAAGCTGCGGCAAGTCAGTCTGCGAAGACTGCTTTGACCATGACTGTAACTCATGTTTCAAGTGCAGCGATCAGTTTCCTAGATGCCGCGCATGCAGAGGAAGAGGGGGGAGACACGGACTTGTGAGGTGTCTCATATGCAAGGACGAGAACTGCGATCAACACATCGCTTCGCCTGACGATGTACGTCGTTTTGGGTCGAGTGTTCGACCTATTTGCCTCGGTTGTCTGAGAGCTGATCCCGACGGGAAAACTAAGCATCGCGGCCCCCGTGCGGGGCCTGGAGGACCTGATTGCATTCCTGATCATAATCAGCGGGATGGCACTGCTCCTGATCCTGGATCCGGGCCATCACGTGGAGATCCGTCACATCGGAGTCCTGAACCGCACCAAGGGAATTCTGGTTTCTGTTCCAACGTCGGAGCTGCCGGGCCATGCCACCAAGGGCAATGTCTTCGCCCGTAGTCGGACGAGCAGTTCCGAGGGGGACCATCAACACATATCCTGGGTGTTCCCCTACGGGGGGGGTTTTCACCGGTCAGGTCGAGCATGGAACATCTCAGGGAATCATTCGCGGGAGATATGGATCTGACGCTGCTGTGACAAATCAGCAGAATTCACAGCATCACCAGGGAGCACAGAATAACTCTGGCGGTTCGAATGGCTTCTCTCTTCCACCAGGACTCGATACGGGTGTGCATGGCGCCAGTGGTGTCGGCGGTATTGGAGCTCCCGATCTCCGCCGATCCTCCGCTGAGGAGAGGGTCTGCCCTCGATGCAACATCAATGTCAAGACCAGCATTCCCGGGACGCCCCCATGCTTCCAAACATGTTCGTTGTGCCGCACTTCATTATGTGCCGCGTGCTGCCCGCCATCATCCGGGAGTTGCTCTCTATGTGCCATATCCATTGGCCGAGATGGCGTTTTACCTCCTCACGTTTTTGGACAGGCTACTCGACCACCCTTAACCTCGTTGCCGTCCGAGGCGAACAAGTGCGCTAACATTGAGCTCGAAAAAGAGCCTGCACCGCATGAGTTGCGAGACTGGATCATTTCCACGAGAGAAATTGTGAGCAACGCATTCAGCTATGACTCGCCATATGCCATGTCTTGGGTCATGAGTGTCGAGAACGCCAGCGCAATAGAGGAACTTGATGAGGAGTGCCTCTACCCGATCCTTGACAATAGGTTCAATGCTGCGCTGAGAAAGTGCATCACATCGAAACCAATAGTTGCCAAGATCAGCAGGCTGACTGAAGAGGCTCAGGTAAAAAGGGGGACGAGGCTGAAAAGCCGTCAGATCCTGTTCTGTCTCATTGAGTATCTTCGTCCTGATGAAGTCGGGAGTCAGTCTATCCGTACGAATGAACTTCTTCGCCTATCCCTCGGCAGAGCTGCCGGGTCTGGCGAGCCTCAGCTTGAGAAATTCCTTGACAAATGGGAAGGACTCCTGGGCGGAATCACCGCACCGATTGATCATCATGTTCTTCAGCATGTTTTCTTTGAGCAAGTTCGGCACTCACCATGCTTGATGCCTGATGTGCAACACTGGGATCGCAATCCAGACGTGCAAAATTACGACTGGATCATGAGGGCCGCTCGTAACGCTGTGTCGAGGTGGAGGACGAGGTACAATGTCTCCGAGATAAAGGAACGAATGTACTCCCGATCTCCACATGCTGATCGCAACCCCAATGCCGCCGCTCCTGGGGTGCGCCGTCCTTCGCCGTTTGGGGATACTCGCAAGACGGAGGACGCGAGATCAAGTGATCGCGATCGCGGAAAAACGCGATCTGACGACCCCAGGCGGAATAGCAGGGAGCGCCCTTCTCCAGGAAGAGATCGCCGCCATGAGCATCCTGCCACCCCTGGAGTTTGTCATGATTGGCAAAAGGGGCAGTGTAGGCGCGGCTCTGACTGCCGTTTTGCGCACCATGAGGAGAAGCCGAATTCTCCCCGTGATAACGACGGTCCCATATATCCTGGGTACTGCCGAGAATGGCTAAACGCCGGCAAATGCACACGTCCCAAGTGCACGTACAAGCATGAGAAGCCCCCTCCTGACCTAGCTCCGCTTCCTAGGAAGCCCGGTGCCCCTGCTACTGAGCAGGGGGGCGACTCGTCGAATCCCTATCCTGATGGGCGGATTGACAGTCCCGCACCTGGGGTTGACGAGGGTTTCTGAGAGGGGCGGGCCGTTACCCACAGGTCTCACCGGGGGTCTCCATCGCATGCCCAGCGACAAAATGCGAACCTGATGATCAGACGGGTGCCCTTTCTGACAGGACACCCGGCCGCTTTCCCCCTGCTGATGCACAAGTGTGGTCTAGAACCGACCGCCGGGCTTGCATGTTTCAGGGACCCACTGGCGGGGGCCCCGAGTTACGGCATGTGGCATGGAGGCGGACCGTTTCCATCCGTGATGGACAAGTTATCCAGGACCTTCCAATCACTTCTCACACTTCGCGGAATAGGATGTTCTGCCCTATCGGTTTTACCGGAGACGTAGAGACTACCTTTTGGTCATACACTGACCCTGTTAAGCGTGCCGCGTGGAATGCCTCCATGCGACCGAACGTCTACAATGACGACAGCAGCCCAACAGTTCAGATCAATGACTCCGCCATGATTGAGTATATCGTCGTTTCCGATAATAATCTTATGAAACAGATCTCTCATGTTTCCCAGAAATCCAGGAATCCATCATATACTCACTCTGGGGAGTTCAAGAACGCTTCAAAGATCACCATTGAGCGGCAAAGTGAGAAGGCCATTCTCCGAGCACTCTCCATGCAGGAGCAGGTCGCAATTGATCAGGAGGGCGAATACCTCGAGTCCAAACCAATTCGGCGGCGCATGATGTATAGAGCATCGCGCATGTCCTCCACTCCATCGGCTCCAGGGCACGAACGATCAATCCGATGGCTTGCTGATACAGGCTGCCGGTGAACAGAGTCTGGTGAAGAAAACCGGACGTACCCATGCCCTGCAGACCGCCAACGGCACGGCATCGACCCTCGGGAGCATTGCTGCTGACATGCAGGACATCGACGAGGTGATTGATGCCCACGTCATGCAGAACACGCCATCGCTCATCTCAATCGGCAAACGCTGTATGGAGCAAGGTTACACGTTCACCTGGCCCGCGGGTGAGCTTCCTGTCCTTCAAGGACCTAATGGCAAAGAAATTGTGCTCGACGTGCTGAACAATGTCCCATACTTACCTGCCTCACGTTGCAATTTCAGTTCTCCGGCGACCAATCAGTACCCTGACATCCCTGCTGTTCCTGCTCCTTCTGCTCTTTCCGGAGATGTCGTCAAAAAGGGGACAGAGGGCATTGCTTCTGTTCCCGAAGGTCATTCTAGTTCGCCCGACCCAGATCCTCCTGCCTCTGTTCCAATTGAGGAAACCGTCGAACTTGAAGGCCACGGCCCTCTGCGTAGCGCCGAAGACTGGAAAGCTGATGCCTTGACTCTCCGCCATATGATGACTCATCTTCCCAAGAACCCTTTTTGCTCGCACTGCCAGCGTGCCAAGATGGAGAATGTTAGACTATTCCGGAAGAAAGGCGCGGCTGGTCACGGGGCCGAAGACTTTGGCGACCTCGTCACCGCCGACACGATGGTTCTGCGAGGGCTACGTGACAGGGGGATCAACGGCGAAGCCGACGCCATCGTGTTCTATGATCTCGCCACTTCGTGGATTGATGTCATGCCTGTCATGAGCCGCTCCGACGCTAACACCGTTGATGCCTTCAACCGCTTCGCAGGGCCTCAGAATGACATCAAGATGATGCACACTGATCAAGCTAAAGAACTTGTCAGTGCCTGCAAGGAACTGCGCTGGATACATGAATGGTCTACTCCTGGAATGCCAAAGACAAACGGCATCATTGAAAACAAAGTCAAATTAGTCCTTCATGGTGCACGTGTGCTTGTACGTCAAGCCGGGTTAGAAGCCCGATGGTGGCCCTACGCCACGAAATACTTTGCCGTTGCTAGAAACATTGAGAATCGGGGAGGTGGAAGCGCGTGGTCTAAAAGACACGCCCCCCTTCCTTTCAACGGCAAGCTCCTTCCCTTCGGTTGCTTGGTTGATTTCTTCCCCGTCGCTCCCAAGCCGCGTCGAGTTGAAAAGGGGGGGATCAAAAACGCCCCCGAAGATCGAAATAAGCCTGCCGACGATGACTATTGGAGCAAAGACGAAGAGAACGAGTGTGTTATCCGTATACACCGGACACCCAGGAAGAAGCTCTTCGACCCAAGGGGATCCAACTGCCCTATCGACGTTCAATTCCTCGCTGACGAAACTCTAACCATCATTAAATATCTCAACGGTGAGAATGACTCTGTTCAGTCAGCCACGTGGAGGAACCTGAATGATCCTAGAGATGATCAATCGCAAGATTGGATCGGCGAAACCTATTTTCAGGTCGACATCCACGCTCTTGAGAAATGGGGCGAAACCGAAAGAGAAGACGCATCTCTTTCTGACGATGACTATGAACCCATGTCGCCAGCAGAAATCGAGGAAGCTCTGCGTGACTGTGACTACGACCCCCTCGCTGACCTCGATGAGGAAGAATCTAGTATCGCTCCCGCTGTTCCTGGCGAAGAGCACGATCACTATAAGGCTCCCAAGTTCGCACCCGTAGCCAAACCTGGTGTTTTCCTCGGGTATCGGTTCGAACCTGGAGGGAAATGGAAAGGTGACTACTATGTTGCTGACCTCGAGCATTTTCAGGCTGGGGTTGTGAGACCCAGTGTTCACCAGGTGAAACAGATCTACCACGATGCTGAAGAGCCGTTTGTGTTCCCTCTGCTGAAAGCATATGAGGCTCGAACCCGAGAGATCGCATCATATAAGCATGATCGCCTCTCTAACCCTGATCTCCCCAGCGAAAAATTCCTGCCCCGTGAAGACGGATCCTTCAGCTTTGACGAGGGACGCTTTGACCATGGGGGCGATGAGGGTGATCGTCAAGATCGGCAAAAGAATGCTGAGTCTGACAGTATTCCTGAGGCTGACGTCATTGATGTTCACATCTCCGATGAATCTTCCCCTGACAAAAGGGATGACTACTGGGTGCGTTTCGAAGAAGAAAAGTCCTGGCATCGATTCCACGTCAAGGCGAGAAAGGACTTCTTTGGAGATGACACCCGTCCTCTACCTTCAGGGGGGCCGGTCCAAGCTGATCTCGACGATATCAGAATCACTCATTGCAGCTTCCTCGACTCCAGAGACGAGGTCTATCGCGACTCCCGTGATGTGTATGCCAGCGGCCATCGGGTCAGAACCCACAAATTCTGGACCGGGGTTACCATCCTTTTCGACAAGGGCTGCGCGCCCAAAAGGAGGCGTCCATCTCCCAAGAAGCCGCTCGGCGAGGACGTTGTGTCGGGAAGCAAGGAAGACATTGATTATCCGCAGTCCTCCAAGCGCAAAGAGCGTCCCTACACCGGGACGGGGAAACCCAACTCCATCTCGTCCGACGATTGGCGTGCCATGTCGCTCACCGCGCGAAGGATCTATGTCAGCACTGAGAGGGAGCTAGAGGTTGAGAAGTCTCGCTCCAAACCTGGCGACGATCACCCTGGCGCGCCAGCCACATCCAATAAATCACTATTAATTGAGTTTGCATGCGAAGCCGATTCCTCACTCTCCGCCACTATGTTTGAATTTGGTGGAGATGCCATACGTGTGCACAAGGACTCCTTTGATATCCTTAAAGGCAAAGATGTTAGGAGGCTGATTGAGATCGTTAGGAAGAATCCTAAGTGCGATCTTTGGTCTTCTATTCCCTGTGGGCCTTGGAGTACTTGGCAATACGTTAACCTCTCTCAGTACGGACCCGAGTTCGCCGCTGAGCTTAATGACGCTCGGAGACAGTCCCAGGTCATGTTCGCGGCCTTCATTCGAGTTTCTCGTGAAGTGCGAAAGGGTGGCGGACGAATTGCCTATGAATGGCCACGTCATTGCCTTGGATGGTCTCAACCCTTCATGAAAAAGTTTCTCGACGATCCTGAGATTCTCACTGTTAATATTGACGGATGCGACTTCGGAATGAAGGACAAGAACGGGGTGCCCATCCGAAAGCAGTGGAGGATCGCCACGAACTCACCTGATCTTGCCGCCGCGCTCGGGGGCCGAACATGTCATCACGAAAAGGGATTCGTACACGCCAGGATTGAGGGGTCCCTCACTCCGCTCACCGCCCTCTACCCGAAGCAGATGTGCCAGGTTATCATCAAATCCTGGTACAAAGGGAGGACTGAGAGATCCACGATTCCTGTTGCTGTTGCCGAGCCCAACAGCCGCAATACGTGGAGAAGAGACCCCCATGCACTCTACATCCACCCTCTTTGGGAAGGAGTCGCTGTCCCAAATCGCGGGACTCCTGAAAGTGTTGGTCTGGATTTCCAATCGGCCCATGATCTCACAGTTCCCGCTGGCGACAAAGCCACCATCGGGACCGGCTTGGCCATCACGCTTCCCAAAGGAGTCTACGGAAGAATAGCTCCCCGCTCTGGCCTTGCGGCCAAGCACATGATTGACATTGGTGCCGGTGTCATTGACCCTGACTATACCGGAGAGGTCAAGATTGTAGTCTTCAACCATTCAAGCAATGACTTCATCATCAAGAACGGAGACAAAATCGCGCAGCTCATTCTTGAACGCGTCTCTATTCTTGAGCCCATCATTTGCGTACAGAAGCCGCATGCCTCCGAAAGAGGGGGGCAAGGATTCGGTAGCACCGACAAAGGTGCCCCCGCTGCATCCGCTACTTTCCCATCACATATGTGGTCCTCCACCGGAAGCACCGAGTGGTTTACCATGCCTCGTGGGGCTGATGAGTCCGGTCACAGCCCTTTTCTCGGGCTCCCTCCGTTCAGTGCCTGTGTCGCACGCCCTGTGCCTCGAAAGGAGGCAAAGCTCGATCCCAAGGCCTTCGCCGCCCTAGAAAAGGAGTGGAAGAAGCTTAGGGATCTCGGCTGCTGGGACCAATCCAAGGTGCGTGAGTGGCGTGACGTCGCTGCTGAGGCTAAACGAGAAGGGGCCAAGGTTCATGTCGGTCGTGTCTTTGACATATGCGTCGAAAAGAATCACGAGCTTGCAGAGGGTGATCCGAACAGGAAGTTCAAGGGCCGTGTCGTCTTCGAGGGATGCCACGTTAGGGACGAGTCCAATGCCTGGGCTCTATTTTCCGAAATCACTTCGTGCCCTGCCACCATGGCGGCGGGAAAGGTTGCTGATGCGTACGGGCTTTTGCCAGGAAACTCGCTTGAAGTCAGCGACGGGGAATCCGCGTATACTCAGGCGTTGCTCGGCGGAACCAAGACCTGGATACGCCTTCCCCTTGACCAATGGCCAAAGGAATGGGAGGGCATGCAAGACCCTGTATGCCCCCTTGTTCTTGCCCTTTATGGACATCCTGACGCTGGAGGTTTCTGGGAGCAGCACTGCGAGACCCAACTTAAAAAGGTTGGATTTGTACCCATCCCTGACTGGCCCAGTGTTTTTCGTCACCCTGCACTTGAGACCTTTCTCGTTGTCTATGTTGACGATTTCAAGCAAAGCGGCCCATCGGCTAACCTCGCCGAAGGATGGAGACTCATAGGCTCCGTTATCAATATGGAGGAGCCCCGTCCTCTCAAGAGATATCTCGGATGCGAACACGAATTCAGATCAGCCACCGTGGATGGGCCTTTCGACCCGAGGACTGCGTGGACGGTTGGACATCCTCCCTCAAAGCCTATACCGGAGATGCGATTTGGGCCTGACCGAAGGCCTGCTGCCGACGCATGTCGCGGCAAGGCTAAGATCAACCTCATCAAATATAACGAATCTTGCTTCATGCAAGCATGCGTTGAGCGCTACCTCGAGCTTTGCCAATCAAAGTTTCCCAAAGCCCTTCAGACTGTTGAGACTCCGTTCCTCGACGAAAGCAAGCCTGAATTTGACGAGAACCCGGTAAACCCGGAGTTTGACAGGCTTGTTGACCAAAAAGAAGACATCGAAGTCATCTCTGCCAAACCTGGCGTCCTAGGCGACGCGGCTGCACAGGTCTTGATGAAAATCTTATATGGTGCTCGAATGGGCCGCTATGATTTAATCCGACCGGTGCAAGCGCTGGCCAGCAGAATCACCAAGTGGAACCAATTGTGCGATAAGAAGCTTCATAGGCTCGTGTCGTACATCAACTCCACCATTGAATTGCACCTCTATGGATGGGTTGGCGATCGATCTGACATGATCGAAGTCGTCACCTACTGCGATGCTGATCTCGCCGGTGATCGAACCGACGCAAAAAGCACATCCGGGGTCCTCGTATGTCTCGTTGGCCCTCGCACCTACATGCCCATCACCGCCGTGAGCAAAAAGCAAACTTCCGTATCGAAGTCCACTCCCGAGGCCGAAATTGTCGCCCTTGATCACGGCATTTCCAAAGAGGCCATGATGCTCGCCGCTCTCTGGCACTTTGCCATCGGTCGCGGTTCTTCTGACTCGATCGTATGCAAGTGCAAGATAAAATATGACGCTTCGATCCCACAACCAATCAGCGTCCTTGAGGACAATGAAGCCGCATGCAGAATAATCGTCACCGGAAATAACCCGAATATGCGATACATGTCGCGTACCCAACGGGTTGACATCGCGTGGCTCAATGAACGATACAACGACAAGATATTCCGTTTCGTTGCATGCCCTTCGGACTATCAGGGAGCCGACATCCTCACAAAGGCGTGCGTCGACAAGACCGTATGGAGCAAGAATCTCCACACCCTTGGGATGTTCAAGCAGGGGTTTCTGCAATCATATCTCTCCCATCCCACCCAACCCGTGCATCTTCCCCCTGCCGCTCCTGCTCTTCCACCAATCAGGGGGGTTCGCATTGAATCCGATCATGACTCGAAGTTCAACTCCTTCATCAATGACGCCAACATCTCGGATTGCAAGATTTCAATCACCGAAATTAGGGCGTCTGAGAATGACCGCCTGACCGTCGTCATTGACTCCTCCGTATTACCACTCCTGCCCCCTCAGCGCGGGCACAGAGTTGTTAAAATCGATCTCGATGATGGAGACACCGGAGGGATCTCTACGTATCCCGGATTAAAAGGAAAAAGAGATAACTTTGCTGTGTTCAATATTTTTCCTTCATGCCCGGATTCCTGCAAAAGGGATTGGTCCAAGATCAGGAGGTTCCGACAAAAGTGCGACGCGCTTACTGCCTCTACACTTGCCTTTGCCCTGAATGCTATACTTCACGAATTTGACATTGTTATCGGTTTTGGTGGCGACCTACCCGGACTCTGTATTCAGAGAATCCGCCAATTTATTGATGACCATGACCTATACAGATTTAATCTCTGCAGTTGTCAGATTGGAGCTTACGGACACGCCACTGTCATTAACGTTGCCGTGAACAAACGGACTAATGATCGATTACGCCAGGTGCCCTGCTCTATTTCGCTTCGAAACGGGAAGAACAACTTCTCTTTTCACGATGCTGCATGGGAAAGGATGTTCAATGAAATTTTCGGTTGAATGTGGTCGATCCATGTCTGACCTTGGCTCTCTCGGTGATCGCCATGTTGTGCGGAATGCCCCAAAGCGTTTACATGTCGCTTTTTGGCTCTCTCTCAGCTGAAAGCGACTTCCTCGGAAGTCCACATCGGCATGCGATGCACACTTCCAACCACTTCCAGACCATCTGGGACTCCCCTACACTCGGGGCCTTGTTCTTTGTTTGTCCTTGATGGTATTGTCGATCATGGAGCTATGTACGATTCATCCTTTGATTCCTATTGAGCTCCTCAGTCCCACTTTTTGTGTGAGTCTGAGTGTTGCACTTAGCCGCCCCGCCTTGCGATTTGGGCCGCTGCTGCATCATTCATTGGCCCGGGTGACGTGTCCTAGACGGACTTTCCACCCCGGCCTCGGCGGCTGATCGGCTGCTGGTGATCTTCATCACCCTCACGCACCGCTGCGGTGCGGCAACCGGCGATCTCCATCGCCCTCCTGCACCGCCGCCGGCGGCTGCCTTGGACCACCTCTAACCTCCGCTTCTCCTACGCGGGCTCCGTGATATGGCTTCCGTGGAGAGCGGATCAATCACCAGGGCTGGGGCTGAGAAAAGCCTCCCCACACCTCCCAGCGCATCATCGCTGCGGTTCCCCTACCCTGTCACTGGCCGCGTGAAGGCCGTGGCCAACATCATGCAGAACAGCTTTAACAGCTGGGGTTCCAAGCTCAACGGTCGCGCGGCTTTAAAGGCTGCCCGTTTGAGCGACGTGATCACCGGCGAGCAGGTGGAGACTATGATCAATGGTCTCGTTAAATGCGAGGGATATGATTCCGTCCCTGCTGATGTTAGGACCAAGGTCCTAAACTACCGAAGAGGAAGGGCGGCCAACATAATCGCCCTGCTCAAGGATTCTGGTTTCATCGCCACTGAGCACAATGCCCTGACCGCTGCGGCAATCCTGTGCGATGCGATCCCCATCCGTAGCTCTGCCACCCACTACCTCCCTCACGCCCACATTGCGCCGCTCGGGCTTGATGAGACGAAGGATGTCGACCCGGCAGTACACCCCTGCTGTCGACCATCCGGAGGAGGATGGTCTTCGTCCATCACGAACGCCGACGGGGAGTTGAAGAAGAACTGGAGGACTGAGTACTTGGCGGTCAAGCAGAACCAGTACCGGAGCTATGTCGGCTTCACAACCGACTGCTATGACATGGGTGATCCGCGCCGTTCCCAACACACGGGAGGCATCAGCAGCTTCACTCAGTACGAGCCCTCCATAGTGAGAAAGTGGCTACAAATGCGCCCTCTTGCTATGTTTGTTCCCCCAGAGATCGTTGTTGATGGCATCTCCCTCATTAAGGATAGAACCTTGGAGGAAATCATCGACATGTGTCAGGATAGGACCGCTAGCAGATCGATCGACCATCTGCCATCTATGGAGGCCTACGGCGGGTTTGGAGCATTTGCGGAGCACATGACCTCTGAGCTGAAGGTCGCAACCGTGCTTGACCAGTTCTTCCTGTGGAACAAGGTTGAGAGGCTCGCCACCCCCGGGGTGACCAACGTGGCCCACGACTACGGCATCACGACAGGCGAGGGGTATTGGATCGTACCCTCTCTCTCGTCCGTCATTGATGCGGAGTCCCCGAATTGGAACCAATGGCAGCAGGGGAGCGTTGAGAACAAGCTCTGGGCACACGGACTCAGCCAATTCTCCCTTTGGGCCTCCATCGCCCATGAAGAGGTGGTGAGTTCAGAATCCGAGGACAAACTCGGGATTTGGACATCGCTGGTCTACAGCCAAGCGCTCGGGTACACCCCGTGGGCGCACTACGGCCAAGGAGTCTGGGCTCATCTTTCCTTCATGCTGCCTGTGGACGCTGCCGGCGGCGACAACCCCCGCGGTGATAAAACGCGGCGTCTCATGTTGGCTCGGGCACCCATATTTGCTCTCGCCATCAAGTTCTCCCATGACCTGGAGCTGATCACGGGTGGTGAGGGGTTCTCCACATGTTACGCAAATGGAGACGTCGAGTTGCAACGGTTCAACCCTTACATTGAGGTTAACCCCTGCTCTCCATCGCTCTCCTGGAGGAAGCGTGCCTTCTTCCAGCCTAACGCTATCGGGGAGATCGGCGCGACCAAGCGCGAACTGGAGCGATTGGCTGCTCCTAGCACCCCCACAAAGACCGGCGGGTTCAGCCCGGAGTTCGCCAGGCATCGCCTCGTTAGCAACACGTATGCTATGAAGGTGCAAGAGGCTGGATCGTCGATCCCGTTTGCGCACGAAAATGAATACCCGAAATACCCGGGTTACATCATGGATGAACATCTGGCGCCGTCTACTATGTTTCTGGACATCGAGAAGATGATCGGGAGGTACAAACAAGAGTGGATCGCGAACCCCGAGAGTGAGATGCTCCCTAGGCTGAGTAGGCCCAAGACCTCTCACCTGACTACGTACGACCAGAACGCCCTCGAAAAAGAGTGGATCGGTTGGGGAAACCAAATGTTCAGGAACGTGATCCTGACCGTGTTCCCGGAGTTTGCTCTCGCATGCATTGACTCTGATGTTCCGACTATACCGTCGGTGTTGAAGGGCCTCCTGCCTATGAGCACTACCGGTGTCACCGGAATCCTCGCCGCAATAGCAGCGGGTTGGGGACCTCCCACGTACTTGGAGGAGCCGACGATTAAGGCCAATGCCCAAGTCCTTGTCTTCTACGACCTCTGCTTTGCGTCGCGCGGGAAGAGCAAGAAGGGCTCTTATATCACAGAGGATGAGCTTGGTGCGCAACTGGACATTCTCCGGTCCACTGACAGCGGACCGCGAAAGGGATCCACTCCGAAGATCCATTTTCATTGCCCGTATGAGGAGGGTGATTACCACATCCCCATCGCCAACATGATCGAAGAGGCCACACGGCTCGCTCATGACCGCGAAAAAGCGGTTGGGAGAGGGGCCATGGTGTACGACACCTGCATTTTTGCGACCCGTCTCCATGATCTGGCCGATTGGGATGAGAAGAAGAAGGTGTCGGTCGTCAAGAGCAACGCGCAGACCCTCATCCACACCACCCTGGAAAGGCTTGTGTCCGTGAGGAGGGCTGGATCGAATGTGGTGATCCTCATCTCGGTTGCATCATGGTTTCAGCCCACTCGCAATACCAACATGCTCGGTGCCATCACGACATTCATCAGGGCAGCGATGAAGAGGAACCTGATCGTGGTTCCTGCAGATTTCGCCTTTTGGGGCGACCACTGTGTCGGCAGCTCCGGCGCCCCCGCGAACAAATACAGAACTGCGGTGGCGCTCCCGGCACTCGCCAGCGCGGCGGTGGATATCTCGTGGACGCTACACCGCGTCATGAGTGCTACCAATGCTGCGAAAACGTTGGGGATGCTGTACAAAAAGACTATGTACCCACCCGACGAGGACGCGAAGGTGAAGGCCGAAAAGATTCTCCAGACCATGGTATGGGATGATTCGCTAACTTACTCCACCACCCCGCCAGCGAAGGCCACTGGGGCAGACGGCTCTGGTCAGTCGCATGATGTGGAGATGACTGATGCGGCACCTACGGTGACGCCCCCCACACAGGCGGCGGCTCCCTCTGTGGCAAAGACTCCTGCCCGCCAGGCCGAGCCCAAAGGTCCTGCGCCGAAGGCGACGTCGCCACCGAAACGCCCCATCTCGCCTCCGAAGGCATCGCCCGCCAAGGCGAAAGGGCCCATTGACATTAGAAATGTCCCCAAGGCCCCTGTCCCATCCGTGCCCGCAAAGGGCGGCACGCCAGCCAAGTCGCCGGATCCCGGCTCTACGGCCACCAAGGGTGCACCTCCCGCTCGGGCGCCGAGCGTCCGCACTTCCGGGGGAAGTTCACCGGTTCCTGAGCCCGCTGACCCGCCAAAGGCCCCCCGATGGGGAGGGCCATTGCCCAAGTCTGTGCTAACTCCGCCCGGGAAGGACGAGAGCAACTTCCCGCGCCTCGCATCACCTGAGGCATCTCGCAAGGCTGCAGCGGCGGCCAAGAAGAAGACTGAGGAGCTGAAGAAGCCAGCGGGAACTGAAAGGAAGGACGTCCCCACGCTCCCCACAGTCGAAGAAAAGGATGGTGATGACATGGAGGTGGACGCCGGGATAGCTGAAGTATCATTTGCCCGATTGAACTATCAGAACAAGCCGGCAGAACCGACCGACCCCACCACCATGGCCAGACCGGCTGGTCCCAGAGGCGCTGACGTGGAGAACGCCGAAGACCTCGTGGCGACCCCTGACAGGATGGATGTTGCTGCATCAGGCGTCGATACCCAACCTGACGCGCCAATGGAAGTAGGGGGGAGCACTGCATCGGGGGGGCCTCCGACAAAGGAGGATCTCTCGGAGTTCGATGAGGTGGACCCCGATGCCCGCACTTCCGCCGGAGACACGGGGATCTCCGTCGAGGGGTATACCATTACCCCCGACGGCGAGTATTATGACCCCGACTCGCAGGAGACCTTCCAGACGCTTGAGGCATGGAAAGCTCAGCGGAGATCGTCCCGACACAGGGTCGTCCGAGCTGGCGCCACGGAATCGAAGGATCCGGTGCATGGCGGACTTGAGGAGCCCGATGAGCGGAATCCCAACTACTATGGAGATGACACGGAACCGAAGAGAGGATCGATTCCCCTCGACGAGGCGTTCACCCGGCCCGACAGGTTCGTACTTCACCACATCGCAGCTCGAGAGAAAAATTTCGAGCCGATTGTGGCCAGCTACGCTAACAAGGCGAGGAACTCGGACCAGGTGAGTAAGGAGCAGGGTGATCAATCGAGGACATTGAACGCTGCCATCCCCAGTGATCGTCATGGGGTGCGGGAAATGGCCAAACGCGCCACGCTGGTTGACTGGGCCCACGCATATGCAGACAAATGCACCGTGCATGGCCCCAAGCAGTTCCAGTATGTTCACTTCGGGAAGGAGGCCACGGATAGAACCGAGGCTGACGAATGGACAAAGGTCATGGAAACGATCGTCCCCCCCGAGTACCCACCGGAGATCCGTGATCAGATCGACTCCAAGTTCGTGTCCCGAAAGGGCGAGTCCGGCGACCACCACACCGGCATCTTTGGGAAAGCCAAGCAACCGCTTGGGAACTCCAACTCGTACCCAAACAGGGCGCGGTGCGATGCGATGGTGCACGACGGGACCCGACTCGGGATGGTCGACTCCAGGAACGGCGAGGTCATTCCTATGGACGACGTTTTCTGGACGGCGGAGTACATGAACGCATATGATCTCAACTCCCAGCTCTCCGCGGTTCGTGCCGGCCTCGATATGGCTTTGGCAACCGCCTGGAGGATGGGGCACGTTCACCCACACATGGCCGGTGCTGTGGCCGGGTTGCAGAAGATCAGGACATTCTATGACTGCCTCCACGCCGCTCACCGCAAGACCCGGCTTGGATCTTTGCCATTCCACCAGATCGTTGGTGAGCTCGACCGCGTTGACGATCGTGGCAACAAGCTGGAGCCGAACATCCCTGACACGTGGCGAACCACTGCGCTCAGAGGGGAGTACCCGGACTGCTTGGCACAATCTGTCGCACAGGTCTTCCGGTCGATGTGCGGCCCATTGGCCATGACTGGATCGCGCGAGGATCGGGCAGTCATCATTCGCAGAGATGAGTCCGCCTTCACCCGTGGTGACAAAATCATGGGCATTCCCTGGCCGGCTTATCGGCGACCTACGGCGCGCGAAAACAAGGAGGCCAAGGAGAAGGCGGAGGAAGAGGGTCACAACGTCAGTGAGGACGTTGACATGAGTGGGCCCCGGGACAAACCGGTGGTGGCTGAAGGAGAGGCAGCGGGATCAACCGCCGCGGGGGCATCTGAAAACAAGAAGGATGACCCTGCTCCACCTGTCACTCTAGCCCCTGACGCCCCTGCCGAGCCCGCTCATCCTCCTGCAGGTGCGCTCCCTAGCCAGGTCGAGGCAAGGAGCGCCTTGCTGGGCATCCATGACACTGCGGGGCCATTCGCCGCTCCCAGGGACCTGCATACCGGTCAGTTCATATATGTCGACTGCACCGAGGAGGAGAGAGCCATGCTACCCGCGACCATCGGGTCGCAGTTCGAGGCGGAGCGGGCTCTGGCCGAGTTGAGGACCGTGAGTCGCGTCGTCGGCGACCCGCGTGATTCCGAGGAGTACACGTATTGGGAGACATCCTCCCGTGACACTCTCGCCTACGCCTTTTACAGCGCGCCGGATCAGTATCGGAATGTCCCGGCAGTGAAGTCCGCTTCACGCATTTTCGACCAGATCCCCGACGGCCAGCTCGTGCGACCGGACAAGCCGGAGCCTGCGGTTCTCCGCCTCAGCGCGGTGAAGGGCACTGATGACACCCGGAGGAACCTCGAGAGGCTGAAGGCGGAGTCCATCAAGAAAAATATGGTCATCCTCGGCGCCAGGAGAGGCGAAGATATCGCCCCCAGGATCGGGAACACGATCGCCACTCTGTGTGCCAAAATCGGGACATTTCCCAATTCCTGGAGATGGGAGTGAGGTCCAGAGCGGGACCTATCCTCCCGACCAAGAGTGACCCTGACCTGATGATCCAGGCCATTGTTCCCGCACCCGAGGAGCTTCTGGACTACTTCACCGACGAGATCCGTCAGAAGGTGGAGGGTAGGGCGGGCGCCTCTTCGCACTACTACAGGAGAGCATGCGCGGAAATACGCGACGCTCTCCGTGGGACAGCGGTGCAGCCTGGAAATGCAGGTGCAGTCAAGGACCCAGAATTGGAGGCCTCGTCCGCCAGCGGACAAGGGAACGTCACTTCGGTGATACAACTGAAGAAGTTCCTGAGCCACTACTTCGGCACAAGTGTCGAATCCGAGGAAGCTTTTTCATCGTATCTCCTGGCCTCCTTCCTCGAGGACGGAGTGGGAATGTTCGAAATCATCATCACCGTCATTCGTGACAAGGAGCATTGGTTGCTGCCTGGATCCGCACGCATAGCGGCGGTAAGGTCACTTGAGATTGGATCCGACACTGATTACCGGGCATTTCGTGAACGGTATCAATACATGCTCTACGAGAGCCCTGTCTGTCTTCCCATCACTTCCAAGGTGGTTCCCAAGACGCTCTACAAGGTGGTGCCTCTCCGGATGTATCGGCTCTACGTAGAACGTGGGGCGATCATTCGGGGTGGGCGAGCTTTGATCGAGCTCCTTCCCTCTCGGCCGGATGAGTATCAATCCCTCCGCGATCACGGAGAGTGCCCGAACGACACTGTCGACCGCATCACCGACAGCAACGTGACGGAGCTACACACCTCGGGTCGACGCCAGAGGAGCGATCCCCGTTATGTGGTCATGGCTATCGATGCACGTTTCTTCTCCATGGAAAATGGGGGCATGCATATTACTCGTCAGGGTACATTTGCCTCGCGCGAGAACATCGCGATCGGATACTGGAGATGCGTTTACTTCAAGGAGGACTGCTCCATCATTTACCTGAGGCCTTGGTGCTATCCACCCAACTTCCTCAACTCCGTGAGAGATAACCCGAGGAAATGTCGGGACGAAATGGAGAAGTATCACCAGATCGCCAAGGCGGAACATGTCCGCGAGGTGGTGTCCGTTCCATGCCATAGGTGCATGACGGCTCACCCGGTCGGCGCTCACCTGTGCACCGCCTGCTACCTTCCCATCTTCTATGAGGGCGTCCTGCCCACCGGAGACACGGACGGCGGCCCTCGCACGATAGCGAGTACCAACGGGGTGGTCCCTCCCTGGCTGGCAAAGTACGAAGGCTTCGTCCCCGCTCTGTGGAACAACGCAGATGCCAACGCCATCGGGATGGCCCTCTACTCGCAGAGTCCCGCCGTCGACGCCCGGTCCTTGTTGATGTCTGGGATGCGGCCTCCTAAGTACCTCGACAAAGAGGACGTGGATGGCATTTTCCGAAAGCTTCACGACTCGCTCCGGGACGAGGTTGTTGACGGGAAGTACCGTGATACGGTCGACCACAACGTGGAAGACTGGGTTGCAAAGGCGATCTTGGTAAGAGGTCTTGCCTTCAACGGGAGCTCCGTCTCCGACTTTTTCGAGGAGTATGAAGGGTATGCGGCTGAATGGGGCAGACGCCTAACCACCGCAAACTTCAACGCCAACCGGTGCGGCTTTTACACGTCCTACTACATTCTTGAGGCCCATATCATTGGGCTGAGATCAGGACATCTTTCTCCGATACTCCCCAACGATATGTCTGGGGAGGGATTTAAGTTCCAGATGAGGCTGCTCGCTCAGCACTGCGGGATATTGCAGGCCATGCGGAGAAGGGCCGGATTCGATCCTGCCGCGCGCCTCAAGCGGGCTATGGACAAGATACGGGAAGGCGTTAAGAAGGGGTACGTCTACACCCTCAACGACCTCAGCAGTATGGACGATCTGATCTACCGGACGTCCACCGTTGCCTACGACACCTGCCTGGCTGACCGTCCTCAAACCCAGGATGATATCAAGCAGGAGCTGTCCGACCCTACGCCCCGGAAGTACCGCTTCCGACCTCGCGATCGTTATCGGCCCGGGATACGCCTTACACCAGGCCCCGGCGTGAAGGATGAAGACGAGCCCGACTTTGCTGGATCTGCGGAGGACGAGCTGGGATCGGATGGGTCCTCGTGCGGCGAGGAAGAGAAGTCTGACGACCCTGACGAGCCCATGGACGATGACGAGGAGGAAATCCCTCCCCCTCCGCCGCTGCCCCCGGCTCCTCCTGCGCCACCTGTCCCGGTAGAACCGGAGACTCCCGTGGTGTCGCATGCGGGCGTCAAGCCTGGCGATGCTGTACCAACTCCTCCTCCTCCTCCTCCTCCCGCTCCCATTGCGGCTGACGTTACGACGGCTGAGGATCCTTTTGAGGACGAGGACGCGGCCATCAATACTCGTGTCCCTGACACCGAGTCCGAGCTGGAGGGTGAGTCCGACCAACCCAAGGCCAGGAGGACATCTCATGGTCGGGTCCCCGCGCCCGAAAAAGGGCAGGGGGGCGTTCAGGTCCCGCCTGGCGGGCAACCCAGCTCTAAGAGCATGGCCCAGCCTGCCCGTCCCTCCCCGGTCCCCGCGAGAAGCGGTGTGGAAGGTGGGGAGAGAAGGGGCAGGACCAAGGGTTTCTACACCCAGAAGGATCCTTTTACCGGCGAGGACGCGACTCCCCGAGTTCGTCTTCGATCGGGCGGTCCCGGAACTCCTGCGTCCCCACCACGGGATGCCACCGGTTCCTTGGGCGGCCGCGGCGGCTATGATCCGCGCGATGACGACAACGACGAGTGGGAGCTTCCCCCGGGTGTGCCTCGGACCACTCGTGCGGCAGATGAGTCGCGGCCCCGCCGAGATGACGATCGGTCGAGGACCGCGCTTGGGGCCCGCGAGGATCGTCGCGGTCCTAAGGGTGAGGGGAAGGGTCGAGGAAAACATCGACCTGGCAAAGGTGGACGCGAGGATCCTGGCCCGCCCCGACAAAGGGATGATCGTGGCAGGGATACCCGCGGAGGCCGACGCGATGATCGCCGACCTCATCCACGTCATGAGGAGACCTCCGAGAGGCGCGGTCCGGGACGAGATGAGCGCCGCGGACGTGATGACCCGGGTGATGACCGTCGCGATCGCCACCGGGACCGGCGCAGGGATGACCGACGTCACCAATCAGATCCCCCTCCGCCTCGCCGACCTCCGGCTGGAGACCACAATAGGGGTGGTGGTGAGGATCGCCGTCGGGATGGAGGAGGTGATCGAGGTGACCGTGGTGGACGCCGGAGAGACGACGTGCCCAGGGACCGGGAAGAACCTGGTTCAGGGTGGTAGGCGGGTACCGCAATCAGCATCCGCCTTAGAAGGGCGAGGATAGTACGTGTGTCGCCGAGAAACGCGACCGCGCCGGTCCTCCTCTCGCCTATGCGGCGCTGCTGGGGGTGATGGTCTCCATTGCCCTGTACCGCTGATCCGGCGTTGCTCGTGTCCCTCCCGCACCGCTGCCGTGCGCGCCGGAGACGGTTCCCCTGGCGATCCTGTGTGAGGCTGAGACCGCACTAGAAGTGCCGGGCCGGCCGTAGCCGGGTATTTTCACACCAATTTCGGAACGTCCTTCTCTTCTGTGATCCCAACTCGTTTACCACTCCAACCACTTCGCGGCGTGCAGTGAGGCGCGGTGATCCAGATAGGATCCCCCTCCGCATGTTGTTGTCCCATGACAATGCATGAACGGCACGAGAGGAATCTTCGTCTGGTTCCTCCATAATGTCTCTGTTCACTCATGTGGCCCACTCGTCAAATAATCCTGTCGCCCCGCTAATTCGGGGTGGTGGCGGGATTTTAACTGGGGCCCAGGTGCTGCCGTTGGCTCACCTCTGAGTTGACACCGGCATTTTTGGTTGGTCCCTTTCGTCGTGAACTCAACTGTCTCGCATCCTTTCTCTTGTCCAGATATCGGATGAGGGGGGTGTGTTTTGTTCACGTGTTGTTTCTTCATATGTCAAAACGGCCGAACGGCCGTTTGGCTCAAGTTTTTACCTCCCGTCAAGTGGGAATAGGACTCACGCTCGTGCGCCATTCACTGGCAGCTTTCTTCGTCCTCGAGCCGAAAAGGGTCGGGGCCGCGGGCGGCTGGGTGTAGGAGGTGCTCGGTGAGTCGCGCTGTTCTACTTGGGCTTGGTATTGAACTTAATCCTCTTCAACTTGATTTCTAACCTCCCCATACTTCTCCATTGTCAACCGTCACTTCCTCAACCCGGTCATCATCCACAGCTTCACCCGAGTTGTGTTTCCGGGTGCTTTGGGTACATCGTGATCTACTTTGTGCTCATTTGCTTCCCTGGGCTACTTCGTGTTCGCCCAAAACCGCATAAACAAAAGAACAGGACTTTCGTCACTTTTTGGGTGACATTCGTGCATGCGACATGCCGTTTTGCGCCTAGAGCTTCATGCATCGTGTGCCACGACTTCTTTTGGTGATTTGGGGGACGCCCTCGGAAATGGACGTAATTTTCCATTGCAAATGATGTCCACCACAGGGACTGTAGTTGAAATCCACGATAATCCACACCCATCCGGAAAAGGGTGCGTGTGTGTGTGTGTGCGGAGTGACAGAATGCCCTGTCACCACCCTTTCGGTTTCTCAGCAGGGGGGTCACCCGCAGTCACGACCGGTGACCCAACGAAGAGGGTCGTGACCTGCGCTGATATCTGACCTGATCAGTCAGACGTACCTGCCGAGATGGTTGTGTTGTTCTGAATGTCCTTTTGGTCCCCCCCTGAACCGCCGTTGCTTCTGTGTGTCCCTGTTGAAGTAACTACAGGGAAGCCAAGTGACCAGCAAGCCGATGGGGTTTGTCCCCAGTTGTACTCGAGACTCATCAGTTGTACTCGAGACTCATCAGTTGTACTCGAAAGATTAGCACTCTCCATTTGGAGTTTAAGTGTGTACACCCCATTCGTGGGGAATCCTCGGGTGTACCCATTGTGTGACCCCGGGCCGGCTCTGTCGGAAAATTTGACCTCAACGTGCTTATCATAGAACAGCGGAATTTCACATTTAACCAGGAACGAGGTTTCACTAAAGGGAAGACAGCGGTCAGATCATAGAGACGTCTCACCACTGATGTTTGCGTTTGCTTGCCATTTGTTGGATTCGTTGATACCTTGCCGTTGCATGGATTTGCTTGTTGTCTGATACGTGTCTCTCAAGATGGAAGCGTGAAGATTGAGAGTCGATTGTGTAACCATGTCTCGACGTGATGATCGTGATAGATCCAGGACTCGGCGCAGACGTGATCGGAGTACTTCTCCTCAGGCTCGTAAAGCACACCGACGTGAACACAATGACCACCACGTCTCGGAAGGCATGGATTGGAACAACCTGGTATCTTGGCAACACAATTCCGGCTACAACTCTGCCAACAATTTCCCGATGATGCCCACCAATTTTCAATCGACTCATAGTCCCACACAGCAATTCCAACATCCAGCGATCAACTACATGATGCCGATCCCTCCAGACCCCACGCCAACGAAGTTCATGCCACCCGTGATGCCCCCACCGGTCACTGCCCCGCAACCTACACCGCCACCTGGACCTCCTGCGGCTCTACCGGTTCGTCCTCAGAAAGCCTGGCTTACACCATCGCCTGACTGGACACCTGGAGAGGGCATGTTTGATGTCAATCAGCTCTACAACTTCAGCCTGCCCATGACCGTTGCCAACACTCCGCATGGCAACCTGCGCGACATGCATGGATATTCGTGACGTTCGCCTGGTTCAGGTTATTCATGGGGGCCTCACCAACTGGCTGCTCCGACCGTTCGCTCACGGCAGATTCGTGACATGGGAAGGCTTTCGCACTCGCACCGAGGCCTTACTTTGGAGTACCTGTTCCAAACTACTACGACGATCACAGTCGATCAACCTGCTCACCCTGGAAAAGGACCTTGCCAACTCGCTGGGTCTCAACATCGATGACTTCAATCAGCGGATCAAGGTTCATGACCATTTGGCCAGCTTGGTACTTCAATTTCTTCAGCAACACCACGCTTCTCTCACACCTTCCACCCAGACAGATGACATGGTCAAGAAGTACAATGATCTAAATCGTGCGCATGAGCTGCTCCAGGCTCAGTATTCAGCATCGCTGCGCGCTTCGACCTCTCCCACGATGGCAAGCCAGAAAGATGATGCAGAGTTGGTTACACCGCCGCCGGTCAACCACACACAATCCTCGTCACCTGCCAGCTCCCTCCCTACAGTCAGCGCAGCGGCCCTTGATGGCAAGTCGTTTGATAGCGCGGTGCAACCCGGATCATTCAGTCTCTTCACGGAGTGTCTTCACCGCCGTCCAAGCCGGCGGCATCACAATTGCTCACCATGCACAGCACGCCGGAAGAAGTTGTCAAGTACTACACATGGACCAGTGACCAGCCACGCCTTTATCTCAAGCAATCGCCCACAACCACAACTTTGCCGTCACTGGTCAAGTGGGCCAATCACCCGGTCAACGCATGCCGCAAGGCGACGCACCTACTCTCGGGGCGATGGCGGCTTCGTGGGGACTGGAGCCCGGCTATCTCACCAAGCTCACTGAGAAGGCATTGAGTCACCTCATCGTGACCGCTCGCTTACTCAGCGGATGAGCAGGCATCTTAACGACCTTCGTTCTCTTATGAGCCCGGAGCGGCAACCGTGTCACGGATGAGTCAAGGTTAAAACTCGTCCGTCATCTTTTTGCGTTGCATCAGTTTGATCTTGTGCTTGGTTGTGCTTGCATTGCCTTGTGCGTGATTGTCTGTGCAGCTTGTATCCATGTCGCCGCCTTATGGTAGATTTCATTGGTTGCATTTTCACCATGTTGGATGAGCTTCGCCGCTGTGGAATCTATGATGATGTTGCACAATGGCAGTCTCTGGGCAACTTTTTACACTCGTTGACCATGTTCTCTACGTGCTGGCAATACTGCTTCCCTGGACTACCACCACCGTCGATACCAGCTGATGAGTACGAATCAATCACACAACTACCGTGGTTGGGCCTCATTCTGGAAGTCTTAGTTGTGGTCCGGATTGCCCTTCTGATTCCGAATCACGCTATGTCACACTCTCAACACACTGTGGCCAACAGGTATGAGATTCATAGATGTCGGTGCACTGCCTATTTATTGATCAGTTTCTTACAACGTCTCATTTCCCAAGATCATGGCTACTTTCCGCCGTTCTTTGAAGTCCTTCACTTCTACAAGGCTTCTCTCTTGTGTGAAATTATGCACTCCACTTTTGCCGACACGCGACATCTTCGCTCATTGCGGGCACGATTTCCGGACCTCTATGACTTCATTCACGATCCAGGTCATCATCAACAACCGTGCGTCTACATCCGACTTTCCCCATGGCACACACCTTACTACGTTGGTGCGACTGATCAGGATGTTCTACGACGAGAACACTCACGCAGTCGCAAATTTCTACAACTACTTCGGGGACGTCATGCCTTCTTCGAACCCGCGCTTCACTACTGGAAGCGATCCAATACTTACTGGCTCTTCTGTGCTGTTCCGGTTGAGATCAAACTTCCCGTTTCCTCGGTTTGGGTCCAGGAAAGCAAATGGCAATACCTGCTACGCCCGCATTTGAATGCACCCTGGGTACACAGACTTCTGCGAAAGGTGGGCTTCCGGGAACACCTCGTTGATTTTCGACGTCACTCGTTGTCGTCTCCCACTTCCCTCGGCTTGCACAAACGCTTTCGACGACGACTACATCCGGATCTTCAACGGCAACTACGTCCCGACATGCTGGATGACATTCAGGCCCATTACTCTATTCTCTATCAGCTGGGATCCAATACAGGTGCATCGTTCCAAGCCATGCGTGACCTTCTGTCGGCAGCTTTCCCTCCTACTCAGCTTTACTACTTTCTGCGGCTCTCCGTCTTTGTCAACGAGCCCTTCCGCTCCAAGGCGCAGAAACTCCTCGCCCAGGTGTTACGCAAACGACAGCTACAATCACCCACCACTTTGACACAACTACTCCTACCGCCTCTACATGTCCGGAATTGGAAAGCTCTACTTGGCACATGGTTACAAAGCTGGATTGCTTCTCATCGTGATTTGTTTCCCTCCCTTTTCCTTCCAAAGATCCGGGTGGTGGAAACTCGCAGTGCCACGTTGGGCGACAAGATCTACAACTACCGCACATGGCAGCGCAGATGGACTCCTGAAACATCTTTTCCGTGTCGCTGTTTGGACATCGATGATCACCATATACACCGAGCACATGGACATGCTGTAATGGTTGATGAGTTCTCACGCATCAATGCGGACATTGACATGGAAATCATGGCCGCGTCAATGAAGGATCAGTATTTCGGTGATGTCGACTTGTTACATCAACGTTTCACTACGCAACTCGCAAACTTGCTCGTCGCTGGCATGTGCATGGTTCCAGTCTTCTTGTTGATCTGCAGCCGGTTTTGACTCAGTTGATGGACACTCATCGAGCTAACCTTCAAGATCGTGCTTATTGGTCATCGACATCGTTGCAGCGCACCGTGGCTTCTCTGTCATCGTGGGTTGTAATCCCCGCGGATCATTTCCCCTCCCGCGCACATGTGATTTGTCCGTCCCTGTTTGCCATACTGATGCGGAAGACCTTTTGCTCGGGAGATGTCTTTTCGCTATGCCGTGAATCCGCAGCATCTTTTCGCTCTGAAGTGGTGACTACGGTACCTTCCCTCCTACGTCAGCGATATGCATGGGGACTTCGACTTCAAGCACCGTTGCCCACAGCTCGCATCCTTCCAAAGCCGACCAAGGACTGGCAGAAAGCACGACCCATCATTTCATTCTTTCGCACGTGGGCAGCTCCCTTCCTCACGGTCTTCGGCGCCCTCATATTTGAACTTACCAAAGCTACTTTTCCCGACATTGCAGGTCAACTTTCAGTACAAGAACTTGTCCAGCAGCTGTGGGAGTCGCTGTCAAAGGCAGATCCCGATGAATACATCCACCTGGTGTCACAAGACCTGTCAGGCTTCTTCACGTCCATTCCTACGGAACGCTTCCACCAGGCACTACAAGTGCTTCTCCATCGGTACGATCAAGTTGTTGGCCTTCGCAGATCCTCTCAATGGTCAGTGTTCGAAGTAAAGTCTGATCATCGACGCCGTATGTTCAAAGGAAAATGGCGCCGTCAAACAAAGATCCCTCGAACTTTTCATGAACAAGATCTCCGGCACCTTCTGGACTTTGTCATTGACAACAGTCACTTCGAGATCAACGGATACTTGTTCCGCCAAGAACGGGGAGTCGCTATGGGATCACCAGCCGCGCCACCGCTCTGCAATTGGTTGCCACGGTTGAGGATTTCTTCTGGCACCAGACAATGTGTTCTCTGCGTTTTCGCATGCCCGATATCGGTGTGATCTGGCATGAGCGCTACGTCGACAATCGTTTCATTCTACTTCGTGATTCTGCCCCACACTCGCCCGTGCTCATGAATTTTCTTTCCCTGGAATTTTATCGCCCACCAGTGATGCTTGAGGTTCAACATGATGACAAAGTGCTGGGCTATCGATGTGATTCTTCTTCCAGAACTATTACACCACAGCTACCTGATCATCCCTCCCAAATCAAAGGAATTCGGAGTGCCAATGATCAGATGTTTACTTATTCTTCTTGGTCTTCTCGCTCCTGGCTCATCATACGTGGTGCACAACCTGCGGTTCAGCAACAGCAAGGACTTAACGCTCTCAAGCGCCTTTATGAGGCCAAAGGTTTCGACCCCCACCTTCTCCGTGACGTTCGGCGTCGACTCGGGACAAAATGTGCATGTGAGCTTGTCATGTTGTCTCTTCTTGCGCACGCTTGTGATTGTTGTTGATGTATTGCGTTGTGTCTGCATGCAGCTGGCTCAGAACCATGGCAGAGTACACGGTCACCAGTCTCTTACGTTCAGACGGATCAGTGCAAACTACGAGCCGCGTGACGCTGGAGCACCTTCCCAACTTTATCAACGGCAATGAGATGCAAATGTTCATCCGGACACACGGACTAGCACACCAGCAAAGTGTACAATCCCACGGCCCATCCCGTGACGCTCCGGCACTTGGATCCGAGGCCAACATCCGAGCGGTACGCAATCACACCGGAAGGTCACGTTCGCGCTCACCCAGGTCCCGCCATTCCCGGATCAAGCTCACCCCAGGCCCACAGGGAAAGTCAGATGAGGAGGAGGACTGGGGTGAATGGAAAAGTGATGGGAGGCGTGCTCATGGTGATCAAAGGAGGCCCCGCTCGCCTCCGTTGCCTCCCGCTCAAGTCAGTCCATCCGAGAACCGCATTGTGCTGCTTCCTCTCTCAGTTCGACAGCATGTACCCGATTTTGGCAGTCATCGCTTCAAGCTGCGCACTGGTTGCCGGGTCGAGGAAATTGCCATCGTAGTGAACGATGTCCTTTATTACACCTTGCCCTCGATTGCCGCCTTAGTATTTCCTGAACCTGAGCAGTGGAAGAAATCGTGGGAGACGGTCTACAGGAGCCTCATGCCGCATCGCCGCAGCATCATCGAAGATGAGCAGCGGGTCAAGTCCATTTCGGAGTTTCCGTTTTCTCCGCCACCACATGGCGTCCCGGGACGTTGGACGGATCAAGTGGTCAGAGACATGTCTGACTACTTCCAGATCTCCCCGAAGTCACTGCCGCAGCAACTCATCGTACAGCTTGGCATTTGCGAAGAAAAATGGCCATATATCCGCAGGACTGCACGGACGTATCACCACTTCTCGACGGACAAAAAGAACTCCCAGAAGAACCTCTTCGGGATCATCTTCTCGTTTGAGCCGCGCCGATTGCTGCCGGACAAGCATCGCACTCAGTCACAGTCGACGTTTTTCTGGTCCCACAATACCAATATGCAGGCGGCCATGAACATCCTGCGTGATGAAGAGCTGATCAGACCCTCAAAATGGCAAGAGCATCCTTCCCCCAACCGCGAGTGCTCAAACTGGAACGAAGTCTGGTTGCCTCCGATGGGATTTTACTGCAGGGGCAGCCTTCAATCTCAGGAAGCGGCAGTCCAATCAGCAGCGCAGTTCGCGGGAATTCACACGGATCGCCCCGTGTGCATTGGTGGAACTGCGCGACTCCGGCAACAGCATTGCACCATACCCCGTGGCGGAGTGTACGCTGACATAGCTGCTTCCCATTACTATGACTGGCAGGTGGAAACTCCGATCATCGATTGCGGTGCCCAGCTACATGGGCATGTTCTGGTGAACGACTATGGCAATGCAGTCTGACAACCCTTTTGCACAGGCCCACCGTGGTTTGTGCCCTGACTTTCATGGTGTACATCATGACGCTCCTCTTCCGGAAAAAGCGTATGGGGTTGCCTGAGGCTCATGTCTTGATGAAGTGTGTTGCATGCTTGTTGTGTTGCTTGCCGTCGCCGCATTTTGAGTAGATTACTGATTGACTTGGCCCTCTCTGTCGCATCTTCACCTGCATTGTGATGGATCATGGGGACCTTTTACGTGAATGTCGGCACATGCTGCTTGCCATCTCGTCGCAAATCAGTCTTCTTCTGGCCGGACTGCAACGTCTTGAAGGCCAGCAGCGGCATCCACAGCCGCCACCACCGCCACCGGTTCCTGACGGCCAACTACCGCCGCTACCCCCGCCATCTACGACGCCACCGCCCTTGCCGGCAACATCAGTCCGGCCAGATTACATGACAGCACCGGTCACTCTTGTGGCCACCTCAGACAACCGTACGGAGCACCCTGCTCACGTCCGCACGGTGAGTGTCAGTACTTCCTGGGAGCACAGACGGAGGAGAAGGTCCAGACATCGGGAGCCTCATCGGCGTCGATCTCGCAGTCATCACCGGCGGCTTCCTGGCCGACCTGACGACGCGGTTCCCACGTCCCGCCGCCATGCCTACAATCCGAAGTACCCGCCGGCAGTCAAGGCCATGCCGGCGTGTCGACCATCAGGTCTGTCGTATGACCGTTGACGGAACACCAGCGGCAAAAGGACCTCAGTATTTCGGCGCATGCATGTTCGCAAGCATCATGTCTTCGCAGTTCCGCAGCCTTACTTGCTTGATTTGTCCTTGCTGTGTGTTCATTTGCCATGCAGTTGTCAGCCGAGTTTGTGAATAACCTGGTGGCGGTACTCAATGTCCTTGCATCCCAAGTTGCGACAGCTCTGGACACCCTGAACTTTGCCCTGATGACCGAGCGAAGCCATCCGTCAGACACTAGAGTGTCTCCCAGGGCACCACGGAACTCCAGGCACGGGCTGCGCCCTCGCATCATCACAGAGCGCATTTCGTCTGACCGATCCCGCTCTCCCACTCGAATTCGAACCCGACCTTTGGACACTTCATCCACCTGGTATATACCGGCCTTATCCCCGCCTCGTGCGGCACATCGGGATGCCGCTGACAACAATTCTGGTCGTCGGCCTGAATCGATGTTGGATCACCTGCCACCACCACGGCCGCTTGCTCCCTTAGCCCCACACGGCGGACGAGAACCGGGACAGATGACGCCTACGACACCTGACTCGGATTCTGATGGTTCAGTGCGTCCACATCCAGGTGCCTCGTCGTTCCGACCGTCTCCTACGGTGGTTCATGGACCTCGGGAACTTCTACAAGAATTCACCATTGCACTTCGCAATGCACACCGTGAACCTTTCACGGCATGGACACAGGGTGAGCTGGATGAGATGGTGCGACGGAAGAAAGACAAGGATTCCAGGCCCACCTGCAAAACCATTGCTCGGTTCCTTCAGAAGCCCATTGAGGAAGTCAAGCAGGCATGGAAGGTCTATCAGCAACTTGAGGCTCGCGGCTAGGAACCCGGTCATCAAATGCAACAGCGACCACAGGAGGACTAAATGGTAGGCCGTGGCGGTGTATTCGGTTAGCGCTGCAGGTTGTTGCGACGGTTGGGATTGCAGTCATTATTGATCACATGAAATTTGCTTGCTTGCACTTGACTGGCATTTTACCAGGGTAATATTGCTTGCCGTTGTGGGTGTTGCCGCTGACGTGAATTGAATGCATGACTGAGTTGCTCAAATCATGTCGGAACAAGTCGTACAGACGTACATTACTTGGACCCATGGAGCGCAGCCGACGTGGTTACAGTTTCACGGACCTGGTGCCCTGCTTGACAGACCCATTCGGCAGACTACGTCACCTCCGCCCCCACCAAGTTTCCCACTGCTTCTTCCACCTCCGCCTCCTCCACCGCCACCACCACCGGTGATTCTACACCCACAGTTTATGCCCTCAGTACGGAGCCCCTCGATCTCAGCTCCTCGCGGACAATCCTGCCCTGCCACATCGAAATCGCAGCGCACACGCCGCTCGATCTACAGCACTGACAATTCCCGTGATGAAGAGCTACGCAGTCCAGGGCGTTCATCCAAACGATCTCGGACAGCATCCGCTTCTGCACCGCGGAGATCTCGGCGGCCCTTTACCGTGTTCCCCTCCAAACGTGCTGACCGTCCATCGCTGTCCCCATCGGCAAATTGCAAGCATTACTGTCATGCCTTCCTGCGCCATGGGCGGAAATGTCTTTCCCCTTGTGCTCGTAGACGACCAGGACATTATCATTGCAGGTGTGCGCGGCATCAACGGCGGTGAAGCTTAGGCGTCGTATAAGTCGTATATTACAAACCTCGCTGCTGTGTCTCACCTTGAGTTTGAAAAGTTGCCTTGCATTGCTTTGGTTGACACTTCAGCTGCGCGCGGTTGTCATTGCATGTGTGTCTTCGCCGCAGATTTTCGATTGCTTTTAGCGGCCGCGCGATAGCCTGTCTTGCCGCTATGAACCCTCAATATTTCGAGTACCAGATCGAGAGAGGAGTGGAATGGATTCGAATTTACTCACCGGGCACGTGGCGACCCGTTCCCGATGATGCTCCAGTGCTCGCCCCGGTCTACGCTTCCACGTATCGGGAGTGGCGCAGGTCATATCGCTTCCAAGTGTACTGGTCCGAAGACAGCACCGGAGGAACAACAGCGGATCCCATTGTCACGCCCAGTTCGTATGTGTCCTACCACGTGTGGGAGTACCGAGACTGGCAAACACGAGGGTATCAACGACTTGGAGCTCCTTTACCAGCCATTGGACTCGCGATGCTCGTGAATGCAGACGCCAATTCCTCGGTGGACTCATCGGTTCCGGATGGGGCGTGGCGAGAGCCGTCACCACCACCATTCTATGATCCTTGGAACGATTCGGAGTGATACTTGAGCAACATGTCGGATAAAATGACGCGGTTGTGCTTGCTTTGTGTGCGATTCCATGTTGAGTTGTCTTGCTTGGTGTTGTGCGTTCCGTCTCCAGTTGTTCGCCGCTTTCATTTGACTCTGAGCGGTTTGCCTGGTTGATATGTTCAATTGTACAATGTATAGCGCAGCACGATGGGTCCTGCCTCGCTACTTTGACTACGACATCGTCAATGGCCCCGCGAATACGAGTGTAGAATGGATTCGGATCTATGTACCGGGTCCGTGGCATCCAGTCGCCGAGAACACCTTGGGACCAGCCCCGGATGACTCAACCACCTATCGGGAATGGCGCAAGGTTTACCACTTCGAAGTGTATTGGCCGAGGGATAGCACAGGCGGCACCAATACAGGTGCTGTTTCGCAGCCGGTATCTTATGCATCCTTCTATACTTGGCATTATAGAGACTGGGTCACCAGGGGATACCAACGGCTGGGTCGCCCACACCCTAGCATTGCGCGGCCAGTTTTTGCTTCGGGCGCACCGGACCTCATGTACGCTGGATTGACCTCTTCATCGGCATCCTCCAACTCGGATGGTGGCTGATGCTCGTCCTCGCCTTCCTGGGGAGTCTGTTCAGTTCAATTCGATTCGGGAGATTGACTTCGATACCGGAGCCGTGCATTGCTGCAAAAGTGATTTCTTGCACTGTGGTAGTTGTGTCTCTTTCAGTAATTGTTGTCTGCAGCCGTACCTATCAATTTGTCTTTCCGGGTTTGCGTTGTCATGCCGTGGCTGGAATGGTGTCCGGATCCTCAACAACCAGATGCCCAGTGGGTCAAGATCTTTCATCCGGGATCATGGACTCCACATGAAGAACATGATGCTCCACCTCCACCGCACACGTATAGAGAGTGGAGGGAGTTCTATGCTCCCAACCCGGACCAAGACGGTGAGCAGCTCAATGTCACCATGTGGTACAAAAGAGACTGGGCCACAGAGGGCTATCGGAGAGTCGCTGCCCCTCAAGCTGGTCATGACTTTGATTCTATGTCTTTTCCTGATCATCACAGCGTGGCCACGCAATCCGCGGCATTGAGTATGTCACCGCAGATGTTAGAAGCGATCCTTAGATCCTCGGATGCGGCGGATTTCTCTACCGAAGAACTGACTCGTCTCCAAGAGGGGATTTCTCAACAACTGACAGCTCGCGCACGTCACGCTTCCCAACTTCATCAACCTGTACGTGCATCACGTGGAATCACACCATCGGAGACGGTTGGGGTCTCCGAACCATACCGGCCTGTTAATCCTTCCGACAGCTGCAAAGCCAAGGCGAGACCTATCTTCGAGCTAAATGAGGACTAGACGCACGCGAGTGGGGTAGCGTACAAAATAAGGGTGGTTTCACACTTGCATTACCTTGCTTGGTTGTTGCTTGTACATGGTTGTGCATGGTGCCTGTTCCTCTATCAGCTGGATCGGAGCCCGCGATACGCCTTGCCTCTTACTTCGACATGGACATCGAGGATTCGAAGCAGCACCCATGGCTCGAATACTCGGTCTGGCAGGATCAGGAGTGGGTGCGGATCTACACTGCAGGACAGCCTCAGCGATGGCACCACGGAGAAACTGTACCTGATCTACCAGACAATTCTTTTCGGGAATGGCAGCGGGTGACTGATCCCAATGGGCGCACTGGTGAGCACGGTCAGGCATGGACCATCCGCGACTGGCAGCATCAGGGATACCAGCGCATTCTGTCTCGAATGGAGTCCTTCACAACTCATCATTCGCATGATCAATCTCTTGGTGAAGTTCGGAATTCCGATGCCATTCCAGTTGAGGAGACGTTCACCTATGCTACTCCGTTTTCTCATGGTGATCGCTCGACTGCTTCACAACTCGCTTCAGTCCTCTATGGCGACACTCGTAATGCTCAACGTGGTGATCTCTCGTTCCCGTCTTCTGAGCGGTTTAGGGCTGTTTCTCGTTCCCCTCGCCGCGGTGGATTTTTTGGTCAACGATAGGGACACGGGGTTGAGCATGTGATCTTCCTGCGGAAAAGGAGACTTCTCGCCCCTCATTGAGGGGCGTGTGTGTGCGGAGTGACAGAATGCCCTGTCACCACCCTTTCGGTTTCTCAGCAGGGGGGTCACCCGCAGTCACGACCGGTGACCCAACGAAGAGGGTCGTGACCTGCGCTGATATCTGACCTGATCAGTCAGACGTACCTGCCGAGATGGTTGTGTTGTTCTGAATGTCCTTTTGGTCCCCCCCTGAACTGCCGTTGCTTCTGTGTGTCCCTGTTAAAGTAACTACAGGGAAGCCAAGCGTTATGCGAGTCGAACCTCATCATACTCGAGACTTATCAGTTGTACTCGAGACTCATCAGTTGTACTCGAAAGATTAGCACTCTCCATTTGGAGTTTAAGTGTGTGTTCTCAAAATAGGGGTATCCATCCGTTTTGGGTGGCAAGCATGTGGAAGGACTCAACCATCCCCAAAAAAGTTGGGGGACCCTAAGCGTCTCGTTCCCAAACCTGGAGTTGGATCTGCCCGCGCACCGATGCTCCCAGAGGACAAGGGTATATATATATATACCATGTAGCAAGGTTCTTTCTTTTTTTCCCTCTTTTTTTTGATTCGTAGCTGCACATCCGACACACTAGCAACCAACTTTGAAAGGACACCCTCCAATTTCTGTAAGTTGTGATGGTGTGCTTGGGTGATGGTACGTTTACTTGCAATATTTTCCGGGCATTCACCGTAACATCTGTTCTTAGATAAATTGGTGTGTCTTTTGTGGGGGGCCCCAAAAATTGTGTTTGTTCCTTTTCATTTCCCTTTAAAGCCACAAAAAGGGGTACCAACTCCGAAGAATCGCGCGCGTGCCCCCTTTTTTGGGACTTGGTACCCCGTTTTTGTGGGTTTGAAGTCATTTGGCCATGGGGCATAACCTATGGCTCCATTTTGGGGTGGATGAACATCCATCTATCTGCAACCTATTTTGTATTTTCACCTGGCGTACAGGGTTTTGACCCACAGCCATGTCGCCCCTTTTGCGGTTGGTCCCCCCTTTTTTGGCGGTTGGTGCCCATTTTTTGGCGGTTGGTACCCTCCCAACAACTAACATGGAAGTGCAAAAGGCCCTTTTGAAGAGGAAAGTAGTCTTTCTACAGGGGTCTGTGCACAAACCCATGTTAGCTGGTGGGAGTTGGTAACCCTTTTTTTTGCGGGTTTGAAGTCATGAAGTCGTCCATTTGGTTAAAACTATTTCATATTTATTTTTCTTGGTTTTAAAGGGATTCGATTTCACTACTGGAATTATTTTTAGTTTTTCCAGGGCGCAAAGAAGCAAATGGAGGCCAACAATCCCCGTTCTCCTTGTTGCTACAAAAAACACCAGGCCCAACAGTCCTTTTTTGGCGCTTGGTACCCCCTTTCTTGGGAGTTGGTGCCCCTTTTTTGTTCTCCATTGCGCCGTATCTCCATTTTCTGCAATTGGGAGTTGGCACGGGAGTTGGCGGGTCCGATTTTTGCGATTTCTTCTGCGCCAGGAACGGGCAGCTGCCGCTCATCGTCTTCTCCTTCTCCCGCCGCGAGAGCGCGGAGATGGCCCGGCAGCTGGCGCCGGCGGTGAGGCTCAAGCCTGGCGCCCGGAGGCCGGCGCCGAGACGGAAGCCCGAAAGCATAGGTGTCCTGTTTGGTGGTTTTGGTAGAAAAATTGCAGTTTTGGCTGTTTGGTTTTGATAGACACTAGGTAAAAAAAGGTGGCCCTGGTTTACCCGGTGTTTTTTCTACCAGGGCCATCTATTTCCGCTAAGAGGACGCCTATGCCCGAAAAGGGCCACTGAGATGCCCGGCTCCGGTTGCAGAGGCATCAGAGGCCCACCTGTCTTCGTGTCTTCCTTCATGGGATTCATGGGGTTCCAGGTCGAGCAAGACTTCTTTCTTTCTGATTTCGGGCCGCCAAAAAAACAGAAAGCAGACAGAACGCAACAAATAAAGCAACCAGAAACACGTCGCGTGTGAAGGGCTGCTTTGAAGTTGTGTTTTGGGCCTTTGGCACGTGCCCCCGCGAATTCGAAGGCTCATCGATGACACCGTGAGGGAGGTGATCCAAAAACATCTCCAGGAGCCGAACCTCCGAAATTCTTGGGGGAATCGAACGACCGGGCTGAAGTCTCTGCCACAGTGGAAAAAACTGCTTTGGCCTTTGTCGAACATGGAACCGGACTTGGGGTGGGCGATTTTGCTGCTACGCCTGGTAGACCAGCAAAAGCCAACGACCCCAAGCCCAAGGGTAGTTTTTGCCGGGGTTGGGAGGGCGACGGGCACAGAAGTTACGGGAACGCAGCTCAGTTGGTCGGAAGGAGCTACCAGGAGTTCTGGTGGGACATGCTATACTAGACTTGAGCCGCTTCCTGCAAACAAAGGGTTTAACAAAAGCCAAAGCCTTTTTAAGCTATGTTGGCCAGAGTTTCTGGACTTTAGCCGTTTTTGGGAACGTTTTCAGCGGTAGACAAAAGAGTCAAGCCACTTTTTGTGGCCAACCTGCGAAGGCAGTGAGAACCTGCCAATGTTCAGGAGCCGGACAGACAGCTTCAGTCGGTGCGGGAATGCCACTTCCTGCTGAGCAGGCGCACAGGGGATGGGGCAAAAGGGCGGTTGTTTTGCTGGCTTTGCTTTGCTTTGCTTTGTTTTGCTTTGCGTTGCTTGGCCTTGCTTTGCCTTGCTTGGCCTTGCTTTGCTTTGCTTTGCTTTGCTTTGCTTGGCCTTGCTTGGCCTTGCTTGGCCTCGCTTGGCCTTGCTTTGCTTTGCTTTGCTTTCCTTTGCTTTGCTTTTCTTGGCCTTTCTTGGCCTTGCTTGGCCTTGCTTTGCCTTGCTTTTGCCTTGCTTTTGCTTGGCCTTGCTTGGCCTTGCTTTGCTTTGCTTTGCTTTGCTTTGGCTTTGCTTTTCTTGGCCTTGCTTGGCCTTGCTTTTGCTTGGCCTTGCTTGACCCTGCTTGGCCTTGCTTTGCTTTGCTTTGCTATTCTTGGCCTTGCTTGGCCTTGCTTTGCTTTGCTTTGCTTGGCCTCGCTTTGCTTGGCTTGGCTTTGCTTGGCCTTGCCTTGCTTTGCTTTGCTTTCCTTTCCTTTGCTTTGCGTTGCTTTGCTTTTCTTGGCCTTTCTTGGCCTTGCTTGGCCTTGCTTTGCCTTGCTTTTGCTTGGCCTTGCTTGGCCTTGCTTTGCTTTGCTTTGCTTTGCTTTGGCTTTGCTTTTCTTGGCCTTGCTTGGCCTTGCTTTTGCTTGGCCTTGCTTGACCCTGCTTGGCCTTGCTTTGCTTTGCTTTGCTATTCTTGGCCTTGCTTGGCCTTGCTTTGCCTTGCTTTTGCTTGGCCTTGCTTGGCCTTGCTTTGCTTTGCTTTGCTTGGCCTTGCTTTGCTTTGCTTGGCCTTGCTTTGCTTGGCCTTGCTCGGCCTTGCTTTAATTGGCTTGGCCTTGCTTTTGCTTGGCCTTGCTTGGCCTTGCTTTGCTTTGCTTTGCTTTGCTTGGCCTTGCTTGGCCTTGCTTTGCCTTGCCTTGCCTTGCTTGCTTGTTTGTTTGTTTGTTTGCTTGCTTTGTTTCGTTTTGTTTGTCTGCCTGCCTGCCTGCCTGCCTTGCCCTTGACGACGATGCCTTGCCCTTTCGTCAAGGAGAAGGTTTTGGCCAGGGGTGTGGAATCGCTTTGGGTTTTACAGCCCTGCTGTGGACGAGATCCCAGTTTGAACTCCTGAAGTGCCGTATTCAAACACGTTGCTTGAAGTTGGGAGTGTTCATAAGGCCAGTTTGTTTATTTTAGGACACGACCAAGGCCACAGAGGCTTGCCTTAAGATTTGGGGCCACGCGCATGTTTGTAGTTTTCATTGGGCTTGCCTGCGGACCTACCCTTTCTTTTCTACAGCTAGGTCCCCCAGTAGTGCCCTTTTACCCCTTTTTTGGTGGAGGGTCCCCTGCTAAAATAGACTTCGGAAAAAGGGCGCCCTTACTCTAGCTTCTCTACTGGGGGACCTAGACAACAAACAACGACCCACCCCTTCCATTTGCCGAAGCGGGTCAGTCTGAGGGTAGCTGTAGGCTTGTCTCCAATTAGTGGCCCCTTTCAACATGTGGACTTCGGATTCACCGACCCGTCCCTGCAAAAGAAAGACGGGGACGCCGATCAAAATCAACCATGGGTTCCACAGAGAGCTGGGGTTCCCATTCCCGAGTCTCAACAAAAGATGCATGCACGCCCGAAGGAAACTCCGACCATTCGCGGGGAGGAGCTGACCGTTCCTTTCACGTCATCTCCCAGTCACTTGCCTTCTCTCATCTATCTTTCTTATCTTTGCCCATTAGAATTCATTGAATGGGACACAGACCAAGAGATAGAAAGTAATGAGAGAAGATGTGAAGAGATGGCTCTTGACTTCATGGGGGGAGGTAGGGGTGGAGGGAACCCAAATATGCCTTTAATCACCTCTTCGCAAGGGGCGTTGGGGTTCACCATGGGGGCCTGCTGCCGGTGCTGCGGGAGATCACCGAGAAGCTGTTCAAGGACCCTTTGATTTCCCATTAAAAAACACAAAAGGTGCTTTCTGCACGACCTTGGGACGCGCAACACAAACGCAGCAACCGCACTTGTTTTTGTTGGGGTGGGGTGGGGGGGCCGGCGGGTCATTCGGTCATTCACTTGATGCCGTTTTCTTGCAGGTTCTCAGTGGGGCATCAAGGGTTTTGGGAACGGGCTCCTTTCTTCATGGGAACCAGCAAGCTTTTCGCTTGCCAGATCCCTAGGGCAAAGTTGCTAACGGCCACGTGCCCCTTCAGTTCGGAAGCATGGGAAGCCGATTGGAAGCAGCGGGAACTTGTGCTGAAACCTCTTTGTTTTGGTCCCCCAGTGCCCTTCTCTCCCCTTTTTTGGCTGGGAGGGTTCCCCTACCAAAATAGACAACAGAAGCTGGTACCCTTATTCTAACCCTACTGGAGGACCTAGTTGTTGACTCCCTTTGCCCATTTCGCCAGTCAGGACGGGCTGGTGCGGGTGCTGTGTACCACCGAGACCTTCGCAGTGGGGGTGAACATGCCGACAGCCGCAAGCGCAAGGGTTGGGGGCACTAGTCCTTGGTTCCTCCATTTACTTGTGGTCCATGTTGGGTGCCTATTTTTGACACGCATGTGTTGAAACGGCTATGACATGACCTCAAAATCTCGAAACTGGTTGAATTCCCGAAGTCTGGCGCTGGGGGCAACCGGTCGGGCCCATGACTTTTGCACGCCTTAGCGCCAACAAAACCAAAAGGAGGACACGTGTTGAGCGGGACCACTTCTCATGAAAGGAGCTCACCTAGGACTCAGTTGTCCAAAACCGACCTTTAAGCTTTTTTATGTTTTATGTTGGGTTCATGTTCAAAAGGTGAGCCTTTTGTTCTCGGGTCCGTTTGGCGATTGAGTGGGCCTCCCTTTCGTGGGGGGGGGGGGTCCCGGTGTAGAACGCGCTCCGTGGCGTTGTTTTTGCTCGCGCCGCCACTAACGGCGTTCTGCACATTTTTACTTGAGCCCCGCACCTTTCCCGCTGTTCCGGCCGGTCGACGCGATGACTTGGAGGGGTGGGTTGCTCGGATGCTTGCGCTCTTTTTGGTTTAGTGCCCGACACGCCTTGCCTTAGCATCATGCAGGTTTGTGCGTTGCCCTTCCCAGGCCCAGCCGATCTGTGGTCTTCAACTGGCCAGCGGACCACGAGTTCCAGAAGTACGACGGTATGGAGCAGAGGAAAGTGTTTTGGTTGGGACGTTTGGTGGCTCTAGACCATTTTCTCCGGCATACCGTTGCAAGGCAGAGTAGTAAGAGCTCCGTTGTTCAGTGGCACCCCTTTTTCCCATTGTTTTTTTTTTGGGGTGGCTGCCCCACTAAAAAATGGTCTTCCCCAAAACTATGGTTCTTCCTTTTTTCCCCTCCACGGTCACTGAACAACTGAGCCACACAGCCACACTTCCCTAGCTTCTGGCCCTGAAGCACCAGATTGGTATGGACCTGTGTTGAAAGCCCCCAGCACCCCCCGCTGCGGCGCTATTGGTACATGGCCTTCATAAAAAAAAAGGAGAAAAAAAAACCACAAAACCCGGTGCTTGGAACCAAAAGTCACCTGGGCGCTGCTCAAGGCGAGGAAAGGCGCTTTTCCGCGCCGTAGGAACATCCTGGTGGCCGAGTACATGCAGATGGCCGGGCGTGCGGGGCGGCGGAACCAGGACAAGCGCGGCAACGCCTGGAACGTGATCACCAGGACGCGTTGTTTTTTCTTCTTCCTTTTTTCTCTTCTTTTTTTCTCTTCTTTGTTTTCCTTGTTTTTCCCCACCCCTTTTTGGCTCAGGTCTCTTTTTAGCCGCCCGCGTGTCTCCTCGGGCAATTTCCAACTTGCGGCTTGGATTGGCTTGGGGAGTTTAACCCCTGGCTCTTGCGGAGGGCACATGGGGCAAAGACACACTAGGCTAACCACCACTCCAAACCAACTAGGAGGGAAGCAGAGGAACGGGCTGCGCGAGGATCTTGTCTCACCTTGTTTGACATTCGGGGTTCGCGACATTCTCCCGTCCAAAACTCCGTTGTCAGAGCCTTTGCGTCCTGACGCCAAAGTGGCAAGGTGCACTAATTCTGGAACAGAATCAAGTGTCCCCCCTGAACAACAGAGGCGCCAGAAAAATGTCGAGGATTTTAGGGCCCAATTCTACTTTCGTATTGCAGCCACTTCCTTTTTGCAATTCTACTTTTGTATTGCAACCACTTCTTCCTTGAGCATGCTTTTTGGAATACTAATTACATTAGTAGCCATTCAAAGGGTGTGCCTTTCAGTCAGGGAGGGCTTGATCTAGAAAGAAACCAAATGAAAGGGGAATGCTTTTAAGCAAGTGGGCCACCAATGTAAAGGGGAATGCTTTTAAGAAAGTGGGCCACCAATTAAAAGGGGAATGCTTTTGAGCAAAGCAACTGACAGTTTGTTTTCTGGAGGGGGCTGGGGGCTTGCAACTAATGTGGTCCCCCTAAAGAATGTTATTGTTGTGGTTCAGTGGAGTCTGTGAGGGGTACCCTTGTCCTGATTTTTTTGCTTGTTTTTGAAGCAAGGTTTAACAAAGAATTTGCAGTTTCAGGGCTGGGGGTGGTTTTCAATTTTCAGAGGTTTCAGCTGGCTTTGGGTTTTGTGTTTGAGCAACCATTAAAAGGGGAATTCTTTTAAGCAAGTGGGCCAAGGGGAATGCTTTTAAGTAAGTGGTATGGGGTCAACATGGATTTGGGGGGATGGTTTTTCAAATTAAAATTGATTTGTGGATATTTTTGGAATTTCCCCCCCGGGCAAAACAACTTTCAGTTATTCTGGTACCCCTCAACAATGAGGGCGAACCAGAATAAGGAAAACAACTTTTGATTATTCGCCGTTGTATGAATAACATTGTCAAGGCCCCCCTGCAGTGCCCTTTCTCACCCTTTTGTGGGGGAGGGTTCCCCTACTAAAATGGTACCAACTTTTATTAGGTCCTCTCCACTGGAGGACCTAGGTATTGTGCGGGCCTGCGCGGGGGGAGGGGGTGCAAAAGCTGTCGGGTAGTGGCCGAAATGCCAGAGGAGAACTTGGAGAAGGCGGTTGGTTTCCTTGTCTTTGGTGCATTTTGCCAAGGGATGTTAGGACTTGAGCTTGTTGCCAACTAGTGGGTTTTCCCACTAAACCACTCAAAGTTAAACTTTTAGCACGGGAGCAGAAAGCAACCGAGATGTTTTTCTTGTCACAGAATCCAGTCAAACGGGAACGGGAGGCCGTTTTTGTTGCATGCGAAATGATGAGCCGGACAGACTCATTTAGCACTTAGATTCTGTCTGAACATCAGCTTTCCAAGACATCGTCCGAAGTCTCCCTGGGAAGCTGGAGTGGTTGGAAGGGAGCCAAGGAGCCAACTGTTGTGGCTAGCAGTTGTTGGTAGCAAGCTCCTTGTCGTTTCTCGGTTTACCTCCAACCCTCTGACAAGACTTGATTCCCCATGAGCCAGTACGCGTAACTGCTTACAGGGGGACACTCTGACACACACACACACACACACAAATGCAAACATTTTCAGGCTGACTCGACGTGGGCCGGAATCCACACATGTTTTTTTTTTTGCTTGGCGGGCTCTGATGTAGCCAAGGACCAGAAGTTGACCTAGCCTCAAGGTTTGACATCTCAGCAACTTCACAGTTGTTGGCGTATATTCTTAAAGTTTCACTGCAAAAAAGAGCAAGTTGTGACCATAGCGTTTGCGTGGGAAAGGTAAACATCCCCCGAGGTGTCGACCTTCCTTTGGGGGAGCGAGCTTTCCCGTGCGCTTTCCGAGCTTTCGCAGGAGGCACCCCTCCCAGCGCCTGCGGGCGCTGATGATCGGGGGCAACATCGAACGGGTGGAGAGCAAGTTCCGGCTCAGCTGGCCGCTGATGCTCAGGCGATGTCGTTTTCGCGATTGCGCTTTCGGGGTTCGTTTTATCGCCGGGTGGACGACAGTTCTTGATCCACGGGTACAGGCTCGGACTTCAGTTGTGAGGAAAACTGGCAAGGTCCAGCACTCCGGCCAACTGACGCATCTCAAACCCGCGAGTAGGCACCCCAGCTGCCAGGGTAGGCAACGACAAATTGTAGTTGCAATCTTAAAGGTTGGTAGCCTTGGTTGCCCTGAATTCGAATCCGGCCGCATAGCTTCTGAAGTAGGTACGCTGCTATTTCCTTTGCTAAAGAGCAACTATAGTACGTAGGCAAGCCATCTTCCCGCTAGTTTTTGCAGGTTGGCTCCCCATGCCCAATCTGATCTTAGGTGAGAAAAAGGGTCAAGTAACAACGCCTGGAAAAACGGTGGCTACCTGGGGGGTCAGCAGGGCTAACTTGATTTTCCTTTTTGGGGTCAGCTGCACACCACCTTTTTGGGGCCATTTAAGTGAGTGTGCTTTTGATTGGGTAGTCAATCCACTCGATCGGAAGCGAAAATATGGCGAACGGGGCATCCACCGTAAAAAGGACCCACTTGCAATGAGGGGGACCCCCTAAACGGATTTCACTGATTTCACGTTTCCTTTTGGTTCCCCTTTAATCCAGCCCACCAAAAAACGGGCAGCCTCCAAAAAAGGAAGGCACCCGTGAAATGGCCTCTCCACCGATGTTTTTGTGTTCCACGGGGGAACCTTCCCGTGGCCGGGTCCCGTGGCCGGGTCCCGTGGCAGGGTCGTTCGGCGGCCAGGTGCCTCCGCAGCGGGGGCAGCGGGGTGTTGCAGCTGCTGCTGACGCAGAGCTTCCGCCAGCCCCTCGTTCCGAGTCAACTCGACGCGAGCGGAGCGCGCGAGCGGAGTTCGCGCGCGGATCGGACGCGGGCTTGTTTTTTTCCTTCTTTTCTCCGGAGCGATTTTGCGGGGCTTTCGCGCGGGGCCGATGGGCCGGGGGGTCTTTTTTTTCTTCTTTTTCTTCGGACGACGCCGCTGGAAACGATTCAGTTCACCGTGAGCTCGTGCTTCCTTGCCAACCATATTCCAGCTGGACAAAATCCAGGTTGTACCAGTTGAAATGGCATAATCATGAAATACCAGTCGATAATCCACCAATCCCAAGTTTATTTGGGTTTACTCAAAGAGGCAGCCTCTGTTGGAAGTTCAAGGGGCATCTACGAGAAACCAAGCGGCCTGCCCAGACTAAAAAAGTCAGATTGCTGGCTGAAATCCAAAAAGCGGAAAGACGTAAAGGCAAGATTCATTCCGGGACCTTTCAACCATGGTGCACGGCATGTCGCCTGGTTCCGTGGGCTTGCACTATTTTGAAAACGTCTCCAATACAGGCGTCATCCAACAGCAAGGGGCTCGGCATAAATTTCCTGGAGAATGTCCTGCATCGAGAAAGAAAGCTCTTGATTCACTCCCTCAGTTTGGAAAGACCATTTTGGTGTTAAACCAAAAGACTTGGATTGTTGTTGGCCAGTCCACTCAGGAAGTGAGTTGAACAGAAATGCGTAGCTACATGAGAGAACACTTGAAATATAAGAATGTGCCGAGTTTCCAACTGCTGGGGGCCGGCCCCGGCCCCGAGCCAGCCCGGGGGTAGTGGACATTGAAGCCTGCGCCGAGGTTCCTGTCCAAGATGGCCAACGCATCGGTCTTCGAGTCGGAGCTGGAGCCGAAGATGCAGGTGGGGAGTCGAAATGCCGCCGGAGGTGTCTGGTACTTCCATTTGCTTAAAAGGGAATCTGTCACTACTGGAAATTGTTTTATTTTTCCAGGGGGGCTTAAGCAAATGGAGGTTTGCTGGAGGTTTTTGGTTTCTGGTACTTCCACTAGTAATACTGATTTACTCAAAGGCTTCCATTTGCGGTTCATTAATGTTGTTTTTTCTCCCCCTGTTGCTTTAAAAGGGAATAAGACTACTGGTCATAGGTTTATTTATCCAGGAGACTTAAGCAAATGGATGGGAAGGCATCAAACTGTGTGATTTATGGCGAGCTCACTTCAGTTGTGCCTGTTTTAGAAATATTTTAAACAATTGCAGGGAGATGCAGCTGGAGGTTTCTGGTTGGGTGACAGATGGCAGAACTCTCACATTCCCCCGTGGTTTGAACAATCTCCTGTTCTCATCAAACCTGTGCCTTCCATTGAAATGACATGCCAATATGATGAAAGGTTCACTTCCAAATAGTGTGACTTCCAGATACGCTGCGCGGTTGCTTGGGCTTGGGAAAAGGCTGCTCAAAGTTTTCTAGTAATAGCGCAACGCAGGTGTTTGGTTCCATTCGCCAGGGCACCTTATTTTAGGATCAACTTAGATGTCTTTTTTATGGGTATCCCCTGTCGGTTGGCAAGGGAAACCAAAAGGGACACCGAAATTGGGGGTCCAACCTCAAAAAGACACAACGGAAAACCGATTTCCACTTTGGGAGCTCCAACCTAAAAAGGACGAGCCGCCCATCTACCCAACGTACTGTGGATGGACGAAATCCGTTCGCACCGCCCAGGAAACCCTGGAATGATTCGATTCCCCTGTAAATACCAACGAATAATGGATTCAACCATGGTTTCAAAGTGGTGCGAAATGGATTTTGTGTTGGTATTTGCAAGTGAATCCTCACAAACCAGGGTTTCGAAGTGGATTTCGTCCATCCACGGTATGGACCACAGCCCCGTGACTCCTCGGCTCCTCGGCTCCTCGGCTCCTCGACCTGCGCTCGTGGCAATTCCGCGCGGCGAGGTCTTGCGCGCGGAGGGCCTAGCCGAAGGCGCCGGCTTGAAGGAGCTGGGCAGCGCGGCGGCGTGCCTTCGGCTCAGAGTGCTTCTGATTTGCCACGTTTTAGTCCCATTGGGCAGGGGTCCCTATATTTCCCTTTTTGGCTGTTTTGGCCCATGAAAGGTGAGTATCCCTTCATGGGGGTGATGTATTAAGGGGAAATATAGGGAGCCCTGTTGGGAAACTGTAAAGACGCGAAGGGGTTGCAACTGCCAAACCCCAAAACCCGACCAGGTCGAGATTTGGGCCTTCCATTTGCTCAACATGTTTGCTTTGCACGTTAATTATTTTTCAACCCCCCTGTTTGGTTTTGAAGGGAATCCATGACTAGAATTGATATTTTGCATTTTCCCTTCTGAAGGTTTAACAGGGAAAAATAAATCGCTACTGGAATGATTTGGTTCAAGTGGGCAAGCCAGAAAATGGAAGGTACATTCAGGTGGCGCACCCCGCGCTGCTCTGCTTCAGGCGAGGGGTCTTGGAGCGAGCCGGGGTGGTCCTGTCTTTTTTGGGGGGGACGACTCCCCCCCCCCCCCCGCGCCTTTTTTTCCATTTTCATTTGGGGTTGGTATGATAAGCGACGCCCAACGGAAGGCAGGACGATTTTGAGAAGCAAACGCCCATAGTTTGTCTTTGGAGGATATCCTTTTTAAAGGGAAACTGTAAAACCATGGGCTTTGAAACTGAAGAAAACCAGGGTATCCTTTTACAATGGTATCCTTTGCAATGGTTTTTGAAACTGAAGAAACAGCAGCCATGGTAAAACCTCGCCGGTCCCCCCGCCCGACCCGACCTGAGTTTCCGAGTCCTCACACCCCGCTGCTACGGTCCCCAGACCCCAAGAGCCCGCAAACTCGCAGCCTTGTTCCGAAATCTAGGACAAGTCAATTTCCACAAACAACCCGAAACCCCATTCCTAAACCAACCCCAAACCCCAAACCCTAAATCTACCCTAAACCAGCCCGAAGCCAAGCCTGCACCCACCCTGAACCCACCTTAAACCAACCCTAAGCCAACCCTGCACCCACCCTGAACCCACCCTAAACCCACCCTAAACCAACCCAAAGCCAACCTCAAGCCACCCAATTGGAAGACCACAGATGCGGCTGATGTATGGGGGGGGGTTCCGTATTTTAAGACAACCGCCCATATTTGCGCCTTTTTATGCTGAGCTCACCGATCCGGGGATATATTTTTTGCTGACCATATTGGTTTACCCGGGGATTCCTTGCTTCAGGTGTTGGAATTTTGAGGTAAGCGACCCCGTTGCAAGTTGGGACCCTGGTGGTTGGGCTTTTCATAGTAAAGCTTGTGGAAGGTTCTTGGCATCTTTGAGGACCCACCTGCCCCACGCCGAGAGGTAAACAGAGTGCCAGTCAAGAAAGCAGGTTGGGGGTTGGGGGTGAGAAGCGCAGGCCCATTTTGGTTTGGATGAGTTGAGTCGGGGGGGGGGGAGGGGGGGGATTCTGCCTTGCTCAAGCCTGAGGCTTCGTGAAGGGGCCGGGTCGTTCGGGGGAAGGTCAGGTGTGTGGGGGGGAGGGGGTGAGGGGGGGGGGGTGGGGGGGGGGGGTGGGGGGTGGGTGGGGTGGGGGGGTAGAGTTTTGCAGTTTATGGGGCAGAGGGTCAGAAGGGTCGGGACCGTCTTTAAAACCTGTTAAGGCTCCAGAAGGTGATCGCCTGTGAAATTCGAGGTCCGGCAAGGGGTGAAGCTTTGACATTTTGTTTGTGGGTTGTGGGGGGAACTAGCGCATTTTATCAATGTTGTTGGCATTTATGTGACGCGTGCAAGGTTTAAGCTTTTTCAAGAAAAGAGAGGGAGAGAGACCATTATATAAAACCTCATCGCGCAGCAACAACCTTTAACCTAAACTCTTGACCCTCTCACCAATCAACATGGAGTGCGACGATCGACCCGGTCCCTTTAAAAAACCCAGGACTCCGCAGGTTCCATGCTGCTCGGTGGGAGGCGAAATGTAAGGAACACATTTCCCAAAGTCAATATTCCAAATTGGAGATACGCCATGGTGATCACGAATGCCAGAAATCCATGCGACAAGGGCCGGCGGAGTATGTGGCTGTAGGTCAAAGCCAATAGTACCATTTTGGTTGGTAGGTGCCCAACGCAGTTCAGTCTATTTTAGCGGGGGTTGGGATGTTCACTGGGGGGTAACCGCTTTTTGACCCATGGCCATCTCGTTTTGGCCGGTCCCCGCGGTCGCAGGATGCTGAAGACGGACTTCCGAGCACTTCTGCGGGCGGATGCCCTGCCCACCTTCGTGGCATTCCTCTCCAGCTTCGCCAACGACCTCGAGGAGGAGGAGGAGGCCGCCTGCCCGCGGGTGAGACACAAAAAAAGGGAAACAACTGTTGGGTTCAGGTTGGGTTCAGGTTGGGTTGGGGTGGGGTGGGGTGGGGTGGAGGTTGGGGTGGGGTGGGGTGGTGGGTTGGGTTCCCAAGTAAAGGACCTTCATCATGGGTGAGCTCCTGCTACCCCCCAGATAAGCTCTTTATTTGCTTTTCACCCATTCAAAGGCTGAGGGCGTCTAGGCGCAAATGACATTTTGCCGCAACGAACGGTGAATTTACCCATAAACTAGGGGTTCAGACCAGGGGTTCATGTATCATTCAGCCTTAGATGAAACGTTCGTTTTAAGCACGGCCCGCTATATGGTCATGGATTTTTACATGAACCCCCACGTAAATGATGTCCGCTAGAGGGTCCCTTATTGAAGTTCACACCCATGTTTTTTTCTCTTTTTTTTTTGGTGTGATTTATACATCACTTTTGGGGACCATTCAACACGAGCTTAGGTGGGAGGGGAAGCATAGGCAGCCGTTCAACAAAAAACCTTTCCTGGGGTCTCAGACAGTATTCTGTTCTTTGAGGTTGACCAAATATGCAGCAGACTCATCTCTGTTGCGTGCCTCAGAGTTGTGCCAAGCTGGTCTTTCGGCAAAGCATCCAAGCAGCTCCCTCTATGAAGTGAGCCATTGAACACTGAGCTATACTTTTGGTTTCTCTCAAGGCTTTGGTTTGATCAACTCACCTGGAAGCGAATCGACCGGATCCATATCACCTTTCATACCTTGCATTTGTGGGTTTCTAGGGGGCAACTGAGTCAAAAGCTACTGTGGTCAAACTGTTTCGTCTGTTTTTGTTTTTTAAGGGGTTGTTCAAGTCCGCAACTGGGAGTGGTTCCCTGAACCCAGTCACTTTCCGGGTGACTTTGATAAGTTTGATAAGTGTAAAATAATGGGGCCAGAAAAACAGGTGCTGTGCATGGACAAATGTGTCCATTGGGCTACATAGTGGATATATGTATACATATACATGTATATAATACAGATATGTATATATATATATGAATACATTTCGGTTTCAACGAACTCACGGGGCCTCAATGTGCGATCGTGTGCAGGTGGCGACGGCGGACCGCTTCGGGCCCTACTGGCAGTGGTGCGAGGACCAAGTGCCCCAGATCTCCGAGACGTTGCGCGCCTGTGGCCCGGCCTTCAATTCCTGTGGATGGACGAAATTTCGCTACTCGCACTGCTTGGAAACCGTGGTTTGAAACCATAATTTTTGGTTGCTATTGAACCAGATTTTCGGGGGTTCTTAGGTGGTGCAGGATTTCGTCCATCCACAGTATGGTTTTCGGGTGGGTCCATTTACTTGTTTTGTAGGTAGCCAAGGGAACGAACCACCCTTTAACAAAGCAACAGGAAAATAGTCGGTTACCTGCTATTGTCCATAGTATGTAAACTTGTAGTTTGAGGGCTCATGTAGTTTGAGGGCTCAGTAGTTTGAGGGTTCAGGTGCCTGGTTTAGTAGGCAACCAAGGGCTTGCCACCCTTTGAAAAAACCAAAAGGAAATGGTGGGAGCTGGGATGTCAAGGACCCTTTCAATAGGGGCCGATTCCCCAATCCCAATTGGGGCGAACAGAAAAACCATTTCGGGTCCATTTCAAGATGGTGCCCCAGCAAGGGCCCTGACAACCCAGGATCCATGGATCAACCCACTGACAAGTGATTTTGTTGCAGGGGAGATGGTGTTTGGGTTTTGAGGGTAGCATCTCTTGTTTGTTTTGTGGGGGTACCCAAAGAAAACCACTCATGTTGGAAGGGTTTTTTTGTTTTGGAGACACACTGGATGCTTGGAGCCCCCTTTGCCAAGCCAACAGGATGGCCATTTTGGGAAAGCTGTCTTGGTGGTATATAGGCAAAAAATAAGGACTTTTGATTGGCAGCACATCCACTCAGGAAGTGCAACTTTGTAGGTCAGAGCTATGGATAGCTGCGGTGAGTTCCCTCACTACCATGGATCCAAGCTTCTCAGTTGCTCACCTTGTCTGTCCGGGTCCCAGGCTGAGTGGCATGAGCATCCGAGAAAGGGCCAAACACAGCCCCGACAAAGCCCCAAGACCCAAAAAGGGTCCAAAGGAGAAATGAGAGATACAAAGCCTCACTTGCTCGTGCTCAGCTGAAATCCGGGGAAAAATCGGGGTGGGGGGTAGTCAGTGTAACTGTGTCAGGACTCAACCGCGGATTTTGATTTGGGGCCCCTGATTTGTATACCCAGCTCTTGCCAATCACTTATGTGCAAAGGCAATGCATACGGATGCCCAGCCAAAACCCATGAACATCGGCAGTCAAATCAATCATATAATCATACAGACCTACAAGCTTTAGATACAGAATGAAAGGAAACGGAAGAAACATGAATCCAGGAATTGCAAGTGCTGAAGCTATCCTTGGACTCGGTCCGTTCGAGCACTGAATCGCCCCAGCTCCCCTCCACCAGAGGCCCCTTGCACCGAGCGATTCGAGGCGGCGTGATGGATGAGGTGTCGCTTGGGCAGCTGCGGCGCCGCGCGGGCTTCGTACAGGCCACCTACTTGTGGATGCAGAAGGAGCGCTGGGGGCTGGGGGGCTGGGGCTGGGGGGGGGGCTGGCGGTCAGATGTGGGGAAGCCGGAGGACTAAACTGAGATGAGGGAGATTGTTGGCCAGTTCCCGGCCCACCCGCAGTTTTTGTTTTCTGTTTGTTTGTTTGTTTGTTTGTTTGTTTGTTTGTTTGTTTGTTTGGGGGGGGGGTGAAGGCCGTTCTAGCCACAAACTGAGAGCGTTGGCAAGCCGCTGAAAAAATGCTTGATTTCTTGGTCCGAAAATTCCGGCCCAACAAAGGGACCCGGAAAGCACTGTCGCTGCGCAAGGCGGTCACGCAAAAGTTTGCTTGTCACTCAGCAGGGAATGAGATGGATGACCCCTATGAACCATCCCTGGTGGTTTCCTTTGAGGCAGCACTCGGTCAGTCCCTAATGAGCACTTCCCCTCCCTGCTCCCCAAGGGGCGGTTGGCTTGGTCGAGCTTGCGTGCAAGGATCAGCTGGGCCCGTGAAACTACAACATGAGGTTTGTGGGAGAAACCGTAACCTTTTAGAACCCCTCAACATGCAACCACTTTCAGTGACCCAGATCAAGGCACCTCGAAATTTGCATCGAACCTTCATTTGGGAAAAAGCGCCCTTGCTGCCCCCAAACTCAAAAGATAAAATCCCTTTGGGATGGAACACCTCTCCGCAGATCTTGAATAGGAAGCATGGATGTTCCATTCCGTCCAACATGCCAATACCCGCCTGAGGCTAGGGAATCCTCGTTCTCAGGGGGTGTGCCGTTTGCTGAGGAGAACTTTGAGCGATGCAGCGACGCGGCGGGGGGCGCGGAGTATGACGGCATCTTGGCGCGCGTGCTGAAGAGGACCAGCCCCTCAGCTGCGCAGAGCGCAGAACTCGCTTTGGCCTTCGGTTTCCCTTGATCTTCTGGTGTGATAGTTAAAACTTCACTGCTATTGGGTTGGATCTTTAAACTTTAACTTTTTGGAAAATCAAGGGGTTTTCCACTAAACCCCCAAAAAGTTAAACTTTTTGCAGGGGGATCAACAGCAAGATCTTTCTGGTGTGATAGACCGAGTTCGGATGTTGGGAACGAAGCTGAACCCAAAGGATTCCCTTAAAAAATGCCACAGGGGATGGTTGGAAGGGGTCATTCCTCATTCCCTGCTGAGAACCAGCAAGTTGATGGGTGCTGCTGTTGGCCCCGGATGAATAAACCCGGCCTATTAATAGAGGGGTGTTGCCTGATGAATCCCCAGGATGATAATTCATCAGGGGCTTAGTATTTTTCCAGGGTCAACATTCCCCCCCAGACCTCCCGGCGAGGCATCTCCTCTTTCAGTTTTTTTGGGGCTGGTTCCGGTGAATAAAGCAAGTACCAACTCAAAGGCTCGCCTGCGTGAATTTGGGATTTCGGGAAGGGGCGGGGTGTATGTGCTCGTGTTTGCTGTTGCTTTGCATGAAACATATCGACGTCAACCAGGCCGGGCGTGCGCACCAACACCATGTGGCTGTATGCCCCCTTTCCTCCCATGGCCACTCAAGGTCTTGCAACTAAACGGCAACCCCCTTTGTTAATTGCCCTAGGGAGAAACATTCCAGCAGCTTTTTCCAGGGTCACATTGGGAGAAACCATGGATAATATGGCGGTTCCACACCCCCAAGAAGGTGGCTTCCGAAGCTTTCCTTCAGCAGAATTCTGTGTTCTTTGCATAGAAGGCCCGCAACAGGACTTTCGCAACAGGCTAAGAGGCCCCAGACCCATTTGCATGCCACGGCCGGCAAAGCTTGCATTGTTTCGTTGTTCAAAAGCCTTAAGCCTCACTTTGCCCCTGTGGTTTCCCTTGTGGCCCACGGGGGGTTGCGGATTTTGGTTCAACAGCCTTCAGCCCCCGAATTATGCCCTGTGGAAACCCCAACTTCTGGCCACCACGGTAGTTTGTCCTGGGATCGGATTTCTCACCGAGGCTTGCTGCTGAAGCAGCTCGAGATGGCCATGGCCCTGCCGCTGGTTGGCAAACATGGGCTTGGGTCTTGGGTCTTGCCGAGGTCGCGCGTGGTTGAGGTTGGCCCCAGGAAGAAAAATCGGCCCCGGTTCATGAGGAGTGATGTGCTCTTCTGGGTCTTTTCAAACTCGCCGAGTTGTCGCGCGTGACCCCAGAAAGAAAAAGTCTCCGCGTGAGACGGTCGGCTTGACGGTGGGATTGTTTGCGGCTGGGTGAATTATAGCAACCTCACACGACCTCACCCCAACTGGTGGCTTTTGTGGGGAGTAGCCCCCGAACCACCTTATTTCAGGCTGGTGAAAAATCTAATTCACCAAGATTATTCGCATTTCCTGATGGTTCAGTGCCCGACCCGGCGGTCCATCAAGCGGCATGGGTGGGAAACATGTGGCGCCGTGTTTTTTTTTTTTTTTTTTTTTCTTTTCCCCCGTGCTCTTGGGTGACCAGTCCTCGAGTGTCTCTCTGTGCGCGTCTACGCTTGTGTTTGCGTTTGCGTTTCTATGTGTGCGTGTGTCTGATCTGTGCGGAAGAATGTTTTTTGGTCTCTGTGTGCGTGTGTTTGTGTGCGCGTTTGCGTACGAGAAGGTCTATGCGTAACGGGCTCCGAGCTCTTTTCTTTCTTTTTTTGGGGGGGGGGGGGAGGGAAGGAGCCTGAGAGAGCCCTCGGCCCCACCAGGCTCCCAGGGTTTTGAATAGGCAGCCTTAAAAACATGGCCTGGCTATTTGTTCTGCGTGGCATCTCCAAGGGAGCCCTAGTGCCCTTGCACCCACGAAACATCCGCTGAGGCGGAGTTCAGCAACCCAACGGTTTAGACCAGGCTTGCAAGTGGTGTGAAATGGATTGCCCCAGAGAAAAAGACCTTTCAACAGAAAATGCAGTTTTCGTAACGGTTTGCTTTCACGCGCGAAAACTTCTGTCACGAGAAGGGGCCTTGCAAAGGAATGTCAGAAGGTTGTGAAGAAAAAACCGCCCATGAAAGGAAGCGACCTTCACCGACACACAGACAGGCAGCTGGGAAGCCCAACCACCCCGCCCCTTGCACTGCGAGTCGCCGCGAGGCTGGGGCTGGCGGAGCAGGAGGCCTTGCTGCAGCAGGCCCGCGGCATGTTGAGCCGCGGTGGGGCGGCCTACCAGAGCTTGCCCTTCCTGGCGCCTCGGCTGCCGCCGGTTTGGCCGTTTGCCCCAAGCCGTGAGAGCTGGTCCTTTGTGTCGTTTTTCGGGACTGTTTCGTTCTTTTTCCTTTTTTTTTTGGGGGGGGGGGGGGGGCGGGGTGGGGGCTGGTGGCCATTTTGGCGGCAGAAACGGGGGGTTGGTTTTTTTTTGTGTGTGGCGAAAGCTGGTTTGGACTTGTTTTGGCCAATCCACAGTTATGCGTCTGTCAGGTGCATGGATCAATGTAGAATCTGCAGGTGTGGGCTAGCATATGTGATTTATGGAAGTAATGTATGGAGGAAGGGGGCTTATCGCTACATGTTCCCCACATTGGGCGTGGGGATTTTGTTTTTTGGGTGTGTTTTTGTGCCAAGAGAAGTTGACAAATGCAAGCCGGAGGCTTGAGAATGAGGATTCATGCGAGAATTTCGCATGTCATCCAAGAGACGTGAACGGACCCCTGCCGCTGTCTCAGGGGCTTGAACATGTTTTTGGTAATTTGGGGAATGCAAAACAACTTGAAGGGACGGGCGATGGCGCATTTGACAATGGCGAAGCTCTCCGACACACCCGCAATCATGGTTTCCAAGTGCAAGATGGATGACTTGCACCCATCCACAGTAACTCCCAGGTGGCTAACCACCAATTTGGGGGGCCTCAAGTCGGGTTTGACCCACTACGCCTCTTTAGGTGGGGTTCACCCAGTATTGTTGTTTTGCTCCCGGGTGAGTCACAATCAAAACCCGGGTAGATGAAGTAGCTGCGGATCCCCGCCCTCTTATTATTATTTTTTAAACGGTTCTGGGTCCCGACCATTTTAATACCGGGTGTTGATTGTGACTCCAGTGGGGTTAACCCAGTGCTGTTTTTTTGCTTTCAGGTGGCTCACCGGCTCACAAGCCGATCCCCGCTGGTCGCCTTCCGCATCTGAGGACTCCATCTACCTGGCGATAGCCTTCGAGCCGGACACCCTGGACGTGTCGCTGCTGCGGCGGCAGCAGCGGCCCTGCCCCTACCCGGTGGGCGCGAAGGCGCGCGAGTTTTCGGAGGGAAGAGGGGGAGGAGAGGAGACATTGGGCTTGGGGGCGTGTCCAAGCAGAAATCTAGGTTGCATTGTTTTTTCGAGGTGTAAAGGTACATATGTTATATTTGAATGAAGGCAAGGGGGGGGAGTTGTCCTACATATGTTTGAAGAAAAGAATCGGGATGGGGGGTTGTCCCATTTTTGCGGGGATTTAGCACTTTCAAAAAGCACCCCAAGCAAGAAGGACGGTTTTAGATGGGCAACATACTTGCGTGGGGCGAGGCGTACGGTTTTGATCCAGGTCATTGATTGGTCACTTGGCTGAAAGTGATACCCACAGTTTAGCCACCCCATGTGACCAGGGGCAAGTACCCTTCATAAAGTGCAGGCAACTCCACTCATGCCTCCGTCCATTTTGCATTGTTGCTCAGCTTGGTCGTCCCACTCCCCATTGACATCTTCTTCTCCCTCTTCTTCCTCTTCCTCATCGTCTTTTTCTTCGTCATCTTCTTCCATTTGGTTAAGAATATTTTCTATTTTCCCCGGTTGGTTTTAAAGGGAATCTATCACTACTGGAGTTTCCTCATTTTGCCAGGGGACAAAAAAGCAAATGGAGGACCTTCCTCATGTTCCTTGTCTCAGGCGCACCTTTCGAAAGGTGCGTCTTGAAACGAAAGCCACGCACTTCAGGTGGAGCTCGCGCCCAGCGAGATCGGGTTCTCCCACTTCTCCATCTCCGCGCGGTTCAAGCCGGAGCGAGGCGCCCCGCGCGACGAGTTTCTGCATTCTCTTCGGCGCGCGCGTGAAGTGCCGTTTGTTGCTTGTATTTTGACGTTCTGGGTGCCATAGGTACCATATACATACATGTATATATTTATAGATGCTCATACACATGTTTTTGTCACATATATATATATACACACACTGTTTTCTACATCTACATACATACACACACACACATATATATATATGTGAATACATCTATCTCTATATCTATATATACACATCTAATCGTCTACACACATGTCGGACTCGAGATTTCTCGAGCTGAGGGGCCCCGGCCATGAGCATTGCAGAGACCTTGCAGGAGCTCCTGGATGGCAAGGACCCGGCGCCTCGGATGGGCTGAGAACGGCTGGCTCTGAGAACCTGCTGGCTCGGCTCATGGATGGGTAAATCCGTTTTGTTCCTCGTCCCCATTGTGGTTTGCTCAAAATGGATGGCTTGGGTAAATCCGACTTTTCTTCGTAGTCCCTATTTGTGGCTTGAAGGGTTCTAGTCCCTATTCTTTGGCTTAAAGGGTGCCGCAGAGTCATTTCGGGGTTGTTGGTTGGGTTTTGCATTTTACATGTTTGCTTGTTATAATTTCGTCATTAAAATCCAAATCCACTTAATTGCTAAGATTTAAATGTTTGCTCCCCTTCCAACGTCAACCAAGCTATAGGGAAGCCAGCGTAAGGGTACTTTGCGGTGGACAAGGGACATGGCTCGAAATCGTGTAGCAATCCGGGGTCGACATGATGTGTGGTCTTTGGACAATGGCCACATTCCCGCATGTTTTGGCAAACGAAGAGGAGGGGTTTGACAATTGAGCGAGTTCTGTTTGAGGAGCCTGCTGCCTTTGAAGCAGCGCGCTTTCCCTCTGCAAACAAGCCAATATGCAGGGCTTTGAACGCGGCGAGTTGACCAACCCAGGGCGGCTGACTTTCAAGTAAATCACGCACAGAAGGGACAAGGCTCGCTGCTCGCCAGAGACATGCGTGAACGGCAGCTTGCGGGGCAGCATCTGCTAAATGATCATCCCCGATTCATTTCGCCCATCACTCGTTGGGTAAGCAAAGTACTTCCGAGGTGTTCGAAGATTTTGTGAAGAGAAGGATCTGTGCACCGAATTGCCGTACAGCTATCACATATGGGGCGTGAAGAAGGGAAGAGCCGCCAAGGAAAGCATCCCCGAGATGCCTGTCTTCTGGACCGACAACCAGTCGCTTTGCGCTGGAGATTTGCGGAGGGCCTTGGGTTTGGGACCCCCGATGTTTCAGAGTGGATGACCTGGCTGGTACACTTGCTCTTTGGTTTCACCTCTGACAGCTGGGTGCAGATGACGTGGGAGTATGTGGGCGACCCCACTCGCAAAAGTGTTCAGGCAACCCCAAAAACCCTTAGCCCTTTCAAGGGGTCTTAAACCAAATGGAAGTTGCGAGCCATTGGAATTGGAATGGTGGCTTCTTTTGGTTCAGCTGGCCAGCAGGGGCTGTTGAACCATGCAGAGTTGAGATGCGACCCCTGCACACAGGAGCCTGAAGTTATATAGGGCACAGAAGGAGGGTGGACCCCTTTGAAACTAGCTGGTTGTTTGAACCAAGGAGCTGGGGGAGTCTTTTTGACAGAATTTTTCCAACAGCTGCAAGCTATGGGTCGATAGCCCCAGACAGGCGATAAGGGGTCAGGGGTGGTTGTTGGGCAGCTTTCAGGGAGGGTTGCGGAGGGTTGCCTTGGGTTCTGGGGCTGTTGGGGAGACCATCTTGCTTATTTTGGTTGGAGGGTCGACCCCTTGAAAATCATTTTCCCAAAAGGTTGGGCACTTTTGCCAGTGGGCCGCTGGAGCTTTCTGATCGATCAAGCGCTCAAAGAAGGGCCAGCCCCAGCTCTGAGCCATTGGCCGTCTACATGGCTGTTGTTGGGAAACCGTTTGCTTGTTTTTGTCAAATGCAGATCCCCACTTCATGGTTGTTGTTTGGAAAGATTAGACACGTTTTTGCTTATGGTGGGTTGGTGGTTGAAATCCAAATCCACTGAACGGCTAAAAATTGAATTTCTGCTCCCCTTTCCGACGTCAACCAAGTCCAGCACTTCCGAATCACCTAGCAAGGCCTTTCCGACCCAGCGACGTACGTCCCCACATGTCCTCGCCATGTTGGCAGAACCCCCCCAAAAAAACAAACAACAACAACAACAACAACAACAACAAATCAATAAACAATGCTGGTCCCACGTTGGGCTTCCTCGTTTCCCCCAACCAACTTGGGGTCTCAACCACCAAAACTAAGATCCCCCCCCCCCTCCTCGAAGCATCTCCCCGACGGCTCGGTTTGGCGGCCCCCCGGTTCGCTCCCCGATCGATCCGGGGGGAGCGAGGTTCTGGACCTTGGCGAACCGCCGGCTGGCGACGTTTCGCCTCTTCCAGCAGCGGTGCGGCGACGCGGCGCGCTCAGCCAAGGTCAAGGTCCGGGTGGCCGGACCGGAAGAGGCGAAGCGAGGGGCGTTGGGCTGAAGCGAAGCGAGGGCCAGTTTCGGGCGGTTTCGGGGTTCGGGTTTCGGGGGGGGGGGAAGATTCCGAGGCGCTGGATTCTTTTGGAGCTGGACTGGAAGCTTTTTGGACGTGAAGATCAGTTTGATAAGGATTTTCGAATTTAGTAAGCTAATTGATAAAATGGGGGGTGTCCCTAGTTCAGACCACGGAGGCGAACACCCCGGAAATTGATATGATGCAGGTTCCTTTCAGTGGTCTGAAGCCCCACCGATATACCCCCATGGTCAAATGGGTGTGGCTCAAAATAAACAGCAGGGGGTACGCAGGTTTTAGTCCTTGGTTCCACTTACCAGGGTTCCATTTTGGTACCGGTTTTTGAGCCACAGCCAAATAGGGTATATTGACTTGCCATGGTTGACATGCACTGGTTGACGCATGCCAATATTTGCAATCAACTGGTTGACCATTGCCATGATTCGACATCTCTTGGCCAATCAACTCAGGTGAGTCAACTCTTTCACGGCTACATGGCCCACCTTGTTGAATCTCCCCAGGATGTTTAAGTTACGCTATGGGTGTCTTCTTAGTTTTTTCCATTCCCTAGGTGACTACAGCATACTCCCAGCACTGATTGCACGTCCATATTAGTCGAGTTACAGACACTTGAGGCTTGAAGATGGCGCCGGCCAGTCAATTCAGGTCAGAAGTTTGGACTGGGTTTCTGAAAGTGGGTGTGTCATTTTTGGGGCGGCCTCCAAAATTATGGTTAGTTGCCCGTTAAGACCCCAAAGGGGGTTCCCTCAAAACCTCCAGACCCTTCATGAACGCATTTTGAAAGGTCTTCGTAGGAGTCCTTTCTGAGAAATCGGGACAACATTCCCATGAGAATTCCGCACTATCCCTCTACACCTTTGAATCGGGGGGTGCAGGTTTCTTTCGCGTGCAGCTGCGCCCGAACCGTGCGACCAATACTCGGACGGATGTTCGTTGCCAAGTTGGTTGCTACCAATCGGTGGTAACCCACTTATAAGTTCCCATTCAGTGGGGTTAACCGTGTTGGGTTATAACCTAGCTGGGCTCTCAACTTGGCAACGAACATCTGAGTTACAAAATGTCGAAGTGCGGGCGGGGCGGGGGGGGGGGGGGTGATGTTTCTGGAGTTTCATTTATTTTATGGTTCCACCTTTTTCAGGGGGAGACGAGAAACACCGGACCCCTCCTCAACTTCCATTGGCCTAAGAATGATGTATTTGTTTGTCTTGGTTTCAAAGGGAATCTATCGCTACTGGACCTATTGTCGCATTTTTTGCCAGGGGACATGTTAAGGTCGGGGGGTTCTGCAGGCGGAGGAGTGGGGCTTCTGGTGGCGCTGGACCACCGGGCTCTGGCGGGGCCGGCGCGCCGTGCTGCGGAACACCTCCGAGATGATCGGGCGCACCGCCGAGGCGCGCGCGAGGCTTCGAGGATTGGCTCGAAGCGCGGGTGGCTGGCCATGGACATGGCGCCGTCTTTTTGGGAGAACTTTTTTTTTTTTTTTTTGGGGGGGGGGGGCAAATGGCTGTGGGTCACAAGCATGGTACCATGTTGGGGTAGGTGCACCACCCATTTTAGTCGGGATTTTAGTCGGGATTTTAGTGGAGATTGGTGGAAGACCTGCAACCGTATGCAGAGAAATGTCTGTGGGAGCTGTTTTGCGAATGCCAGAAAGGCGCAAGCCTACTGTGGATGGTTGCGAAATCCTCTTAGGCACCACCGTTCAGAAATCCGGGTTTGTGATGATTCCCCTGTAAATACCAAGAAACTATGGTTTCCCATGGCTGAAAGTGGTGCGAAATGGATTCCGTCCATTCACACTTCGATCCGATTGCTTGGGATGTGTGCGGAAGTGGTTCCATCGCGAGGCATGAGCGATTGAGCCACAATCAGAAAACGGTAAGATGAAGGTTGGCAAGGGATAGTCCCCTTGCGATGGGTGCAGAAGTCCGCCCTTTAAAGTCTTTACACCCCCTCAGGCTAACATGGAAGCTCCCAGACTCGGCCTCTGCAAATTGAACTGGGCGGACACCAAAAGGAACACCTCCATGTTGGGGGTTCCGGGAAAAAACACATTTGGAGGGCCCTTGGGGTGCAGGGATACTCTTCAGTTTTGGTGGGGGATGCAGAAAACACTTTTTTTTTGGGGCTACCATAGCAAGGGTTGGAAAGGCTGCTTCAAGTCAGTCAATGTCGGCACCGGAAGAACCAAAAGCGATGAATGCCCACTACAAGGCGACGGAGCCAAAACGAGCCCAATCACCACCAAACATCATGTTGGTTGTAGGTGTGTCATTTGGCAGGATGAAGTCGTGTGTGTGTGTGTGTGTCTCTCTCCCTCAAAGTGATCCCGATTGCGAGGTATGTAACCTAGGCGCGAGATTCTCAATTCAAGTTTTGGAGCAGCTTCTGGCAAATGCAGATCCCCACTTCATGGTTGTTGTTGTGAGACATTTTTCATTTGTGCTTATGGTGCTTTAGTGGTTGACATCCCCACTTAACTGCTATTTGTTTAAAATATTATCTCCTCTTCCAAAGACTTAACAAGTTTTCGTAGTTCTGGAGCAGCCACTGGCAAATGCAGAAGTTCCCCACTTAGCCAGTGCCACTTTCACCGCACCGGCGCAAATCCTTTCGTTTGCAGATCCGCGCTGCACCAGTTTTTCGGTTCCCCGCGAACTCCGAACGGCCCGGGGGCACGCCTTGGCGCCGAACTCCGAACTCCGCGCCGCGAGGAGACCACCTTCCGCGCGCTGAGCTCTTCGCAAGACGTGGGAGAGGTCTTCGCGGAGACGGGCTACGAGCGCTGCCCCGCGCGGCCCAGGGACATGTGCCACGAGGAGCGGACAAAAGACGGGTGCCCTTTTCAGGTTGGTGAAGGAGGAAAAACAAAGGAAAACCATCGGCATTACTGTTATTATCATTTTTAATATTACTCTTATATGTATCTCTTTTTTTTTGGGGGGGGGCTGTCCGCTACTCTGACACATGCCCATAAAATATTGCCCTGGATGGATTGTGCACAGACTTGGGGTATGTCCATTTGGGGTAAGGGGGATGGAGTAGATGTCAAGGACCTCCCCCCCCTCCTATGGGTTGGAGGAGGCGGATGAGATGGATGACACCGAGAACGACACTGGTGGCGGAGCAATGGGCTCCTTAGCTTGAGGGGGCCGGATTGATGCTGCAGTTCCTCGTTTGTAGCGGGCCAGGTGGGTTTTTCAGGAGAGCAATCTGTATGGGAGATGGCAGGCGCAAGCATTGAGTTTACTCACCAAGATCCTTTGGCTTTCCCTTTGCCAGGGGCCACGCCATGGTCAAGTGGGAGCAACCCCAACCCCGCATTTGAATCCTTTGTTTGGGTCTTAAAAAGAACGCTGTTTGAAGCCTGGCCTTTTCAAAGTCCAATGCAAACCCCAAAGCTACCAGGCAGGTGCCTGTTTGCCCTGGCTTTCATCTCAAATAGAGTCGTCCTTTTTCTCATACTGGGTCCTTTGGATGGGTCGTCTTCGGCTGGGGCTGGCTGGCCGGCTCGCTTGGGGATCTCCAACGGGCACTGCCAGTTTGAAGTCAGCCAGCTGAAAGGAACTGTCCGCTTTCCCGACACACAAAAGCAACAGCCCGTTTCCCCCATGGCCAACAACAAACGCGGAAAACACACCCAAATTACCCTCCCACCAACGAACATGGAACCTGACAGGGGGTGCCTGCAAGATCAGTTTCCCTTAACTAGGTCTCCCAGTGCCCTTTTACCATTTTTTTTGGGGAGGGCTCCCCTACACAAATAGACTACAGAAACAAAAAGTTGGTACCAACTTATTCTACCCCCTCAAATCTGGAGGACCTAGGAGGGGACTGGCCCCCGTGTTGGGACCAACTTATACTACCCCCTCAAAACTGGAGGACCTAGTTAAAGTGAGCATTTCCCTGTCAGGTTCCACGTGAAGTGCTGGGAGTTTTGGTCTCCCAAGTTCTACACGCCCCGCTGGCACCAGCAAAATGTGGCTCAAGATGAAATCAGAGGGGTCTGGCACCAGGGTTTTGGTACCCATGTTTTCACTTCCCAGGGTTCCTTTTGGAACTCCGGTCTTTTTTTAGGGTCCATGTTTCCACTTACCAGGGTTGCGGTTTTTTGGGTACCGCTCTTTTTGAACGAGCCACAGTCAGCAGACGTTTTTCTGCGCGTAGGCGAGGAGGAAGCCTTGGAGATGGAGGATTTCTCGGTGGCCCTGGACCAGCAGCAGGCGCGGTGTCGTGCTTGGAATCCGAAAATCAGCCGGTCTTCGCTTGAGCTGATTTTTGTGGCTGGAAAATCATGGTTGTTTGGTGGGTTGTTGCATTATTTTTTGTTTCTACATTTTTGCTTGGCGGTTGAGTGGTTGAAACCCCCACCGAACTGCTAAAAAATCTAAGGCTTTTGCCCCCCTTGCGCCGTCAAGCAAGAAATGTGGACCTTCCTTTCATAGAACCCGCCTGGTGGCAAGGCTCCCGTCGCTTTCTTCTTGCTCTCTGCGGCAAAAAAAAAAAAAAACAACTCGCGGGAGGGGTCCCTAGGGAAAGGCTTTCAGGAGCGGCTTTCTTTGGGGCAAGTGGCGCTTGGTGGCATTCGCTTCCCCCAGAATGCGCTCCCCCCTTTTAGCCTTTTTGCCTTTTTGGGGTTCCATTTGTTTTCCACTAACCAGGCAAACAATATTTTTTTTGCTGGGGTCCTAATTCCCGCCTAGTTTGGAGATGGTTTTTCATGGTTTGTTCTTGGCCGCCGTGCCTTGAAAGGAACCTTCATTGGCGAGTTTCGCATGATGTCACCTCCGGACCCAAAATCATAGCAGCCTAGACCCACAAGAGCTAAGAGACACAGGTCAGAACGCGAGTCGTTTTACGTGCTGCAGCCGTTCATTCCAGGCTTTGTGGTTTTTTGCCGTGACATGCTGTTTTGCAACCTCCACAGTGGTCCCCAGCCCCACCGAAAAGTAAGGGCGCGCCGGTCCTTTGGGCGATCGCTCATGTCTTATTTGGGCATCTGCCAGGCAGCCTGGCACCCTTTTGACTGAGAGGAACAATGATACAGGGTTGTGGGATCAAGGGGTAGGTCCCCACTTCTGTGATACAAGTGGGAATCCCCGTTTCTATGATCAAACTAGTCTTTGGGAAGCCCATTCTGTTGCATCACAGAAGTGGGCATTCCCCACAGCCCCTGCATCCGCATGTTTTGTACCAACTACTCACTCCCTGAGTGGGCTTTCAACTTCTTTTGGGAAGCCCAAGCCCAAGTAAGTGGCAAACCGCTCACTTGCCCAAAGCGAATCGACCTTTTGACCTTTTAGACTTTCTCCTGTGCATTTTGAGTCACCCCGGCAGGTGATATATATATATATATATATGTATCTATCTATCTATCTATCACCTATTACTGGGTCCTTTTTCATGGTTGTTGTTGGGAAGCATTTTACATCTTTGCTTGTTGCGGTTTAGTGATTGACATCCCCACTGAACTGCTAAAATCTGATGGTTTTTGCTCCCCTTCCAACGTCCACCGGGGACAAGTCACCGAGTGGGTTCTGAAAAAGGGCAGGTGAGGCCTACCCACCGAAGAGTTTCTTCGGGGGCACGGGGATGGGATGGGAGACGGGCAGGTGTCCAGGTTCCTCATCAACCGCGAGCTGGACTGCACCGATTGCGCGGAGAAGCCGCGCCTTGGCGGCGGTTTTGGGCCGGGCGTTGGGCGGCCGGTTTTGGGCAGTGGTGCCCAGCGTCACGTCCATTTGCTGGCGCTCAGGGAATCCGGGAATTAGCAAAAGAGAAAAGCCACCCCTTATGTTTTGCTTTACTTCCAGGTGCTGAACAGATTTTTTGTAATTGTCCCCTGCTGGTTTTGAAGGACATCTATGACTGGTGGGCGTTTTCTTTCCAGGGGCCTTCAGCTGAAATGGAAGCCTAGACCTAACCCGCGAGCCAAAGCCCGGCCCTTTGCGGAAGCCCTTTGGGAGCCCAAAAACGGAAACACCTGTTTCCCAATGCATCTCAGGCGCTTTCGCTCTTTGTTTAAGACCACCCCGCAATTCCAGGCAGCCTGAAACTAGCACGTGGCACTTTTTTTCAGACGGAAATCGAAGCTCTCTTGCTTGCCCTTCCGGGTCTGGACGCTCATGGCCCGCCTGCGTGCTGGCTGTTAGCACTTTGAATAGGGACTCCTTGTCGATGTTTTGAGTGAGACTTCAGGTTGATGTTTTATGAACTGCTTCCTTGCATTTGCTGAAATGAATATTTGCGATTTTTCCCTGGTGCGACAGGGAATCTAGCAGTATTGGACATATTTTTAGCTTTTGCCTGGGGGCAAAAAAGCAAATGGACGCTTCTAAGCGGACAGCCACCGATGTCCACCGAGGAGGTCCAGCTATTCCGTCAGCCGGCCCGCCACCAGCAGGGACTTGATCTGGAGCGCAGGGTCTGACGCCTGCGAACTGTCAGTGGAGGATCCCATCCCGGAAAAGTTCGAGAACATCCACCAGTACCTGAAGCTGGGACGCAAATAGGGGAACAAAGCCGAACCATGTGATTCGCTAGGAGGTTCAGGGACAAATGTTGGGGAGCAAAGCCGGAAAAAATGTGAATTTTGCTAGGAGGGGTGTGCCCATTCAGTGGGGGTTCATCACTTTGAGCCTCGTGCTCAAAACCCGGGTAGATGAAGGTTAAGGGACAATCCCCTTGCCATAAAGAGCTGCGGATATCCGGCTTCTGAATTCTTGATTCGCATGGTTTTGGGAGTACGACCAGTTTAATACCGGGTTTTGATTCTGACCTATTTGGGGACCGCCAAGTGTGATTTGCTAGGGCGTGCCCTTTTAGTGGGGGTGTTTCATCACTTAGGGAACGCCCCGTCTTATGTATAGAACGTGTATATTTCTCCGGGTTATGCTCATTCCGGGGATGCCCGCCACGAAGCTAATCCAGGCAGACCTGGGCCAGTCAGATCCCTGACGTGGGGCTGGCTGTGGCTCGCTCAAAAAACCGGAATTCCAAAATGGGTTGCCCTGGCAAGTGGAAACATGTGCCAACACCTGGCGGTTTGCCCCTCCTGTGGAAAATTTTGAGGCACAGCCGGCTGGCAAAGGATGGCAAATGCTTTTAGAGTTTTCTTAGCCCAGTGGTGTGAAAATGACCGCCTTGCGAGGATGTTTGTTTCGTGGGCAGGTGTCCCGGTCTTGGCATCTTGGAAACCGCGGTGGGGTGCAAGGCCATATCGGTGCGTCTCCTCATTTTGAGACATGTCCGTATTCATCCGCATTCATAGTCTCAGCTTCCATGGCCAAGATCCCGCGTGCGTGCATGTGTTCCACAGCCCCTTGTTGGTTTTGCAGGGGTCGCTGGAAATATGGGGGGCGAATTCTTCAGCGCCCGCGCCAAGGCGCAGCTTCGCCCTGCCGATGCTGGAGGACGACAACGCAGAAGCCACACATGCCAAACCGAAGAAGCCAAGCGGTCAAACTCCAAAACGGGACACCTGCAGAGGTCAGGATCTTTACGTGAGTTTGCCTAGGTCTCCCAGTACTGCCCTTCTCTCCCCTTTTCTGGTTGGGAGGGTTCCCCTACTAAAATCGACTACAGAAAGAAAGGGCACTCTTATTTCAACCTTGCACTGGAGGACCTAGTTGCGATGGTTGCGGTGGGAAAAGAAGCCGGCAGCAAGTCGGACCTCGGAGCGTTTTCGAGTCTCTTGAACCGCTGAGTGTGCAATGTGCCTCTGTATGGCGAAAACTCCGGAAGCTCGCAGCCTTCGGAGTCTCAGGGCCCCGCACTTTTTGGACCCACATGCGCCTGTCACTCGGAGTTCTCCATGGTTGTTTCCTCCTTTTTTCTCCCCCGTGTTTTCCCTAGTTTCTCCCCTTTCTGCCAAAGTTTTGCAGCTTGTTTCCCCTGTTTCCTTGGGTTGCACGGGGTTCCTTGGGTTCTCTTTCCCTCGTTCTCCCTGTTTTCCTGGGTTATTTGGGTTCTGTTTCCCCCGTTTTCCACCGGTTTCTTGGGCTTCCAACCGGGTTCCGTGTGCGCCACAGAGGTCTCCCCCCCCCACCCCGAACCCGAGCCCCGCAGGAGCTGCGGGAGGGCCTGGGCGCGGCGCTGGACCCGGCGCAGCTGAACCTGCAGCAGGCGGAAGCCGCGCGGCTCCACAGCTTCCAGGCGCGCGCTTCAGAGGAGGCGACTGAAAACTCCAACTGGTTTTTCTTCGCCAGAGATTTCGCCTCCCCCCCTTTTTTTTGTTTATCTTTTGTTTTTTGTTTTTTTTTTTGTTTTTTGCTTTTTTGGGGGGTCCGTCCTTTTGTTTTCCACGGACCCCAGCAAGAAAGATATTGTTTTTTTTTGCTGGGGTCCGATTTTTCCAGCCTAGGTTTGGTGACCTGTAAGGGGTCCTCACCTAGGTTACCAACTTGCTAGCTTGGCCGAGCACCCAAGTGGAGTCAACATGTTCGGTTGAAACGTGCTGCTCTAAAAGGCTGCTTTTAGCCAGCTTTACAAAGTGATGCTCTAAAAGACGGCCAACACGTTTTGTGTTTTGTTTTTTGTTTACATGTTTTTGTTTCTGTTCATTTTTACTGGGGCTGCAGAAAAACCAAAGTTGTAGGGAACACGGCTAGAGACGTGGATTTCTGGCGTTCTCTGTACCGGAGCCAAACTGTTTCCTTGTGTCGTGGCCCAAGCCACCCAATGTTTTGGGTCCGGCCATATTGCCTGCTACACTTCTCCAAGGGAGCATGTCATTGGGTCATTGCGGATGTCCCATTTCGGCCCCACACATTAATACCTATGTCACAGGTATTGATTCCAGCTTCGCAGTCATAGGTAATTCCAGCTTTGCAGTGTGCTGTAAACAGACTCTGTCGTGCAAACATGTATTTCCACATGGGCCAGTCGAAGCAGACATGGTGGTATCATGACGTTGTGCTTCTTTACCATGGGGACCCCAATATCATACAGATTGTTCCAGTTCCAGTTCCTGCTCCCACGTATTTTCGTAGATCAAAGTCAATCCTTAGTGATTCCAGATGGGTGTTGCAATGGTGGCCCACTGCAGAGTACGGACTAAGACTAGGGATCCCCACTTTGAACTGCCCAGCTTCCCCCCCCATAGCAACAAAACCAGCTAACAAAAACCTAGATGAAGGTTAGTAAGGGAGAATCCTAACCATAAACGGGTTCAATAGCCTTTGTTTAATTTTTACATGGTTCTGCGTAGACCATTCAAATACCACATGGGGCTCCGTCCATGCAGGCGGCCAAGGATTCGAAGATGATGGGCCTGCCGCCGAAGCCCGCGTGGTTCAAAGCGCCCCAGACCCGAAAGAGCAGACATGAAAGACGTGGAAGCAGCAAATGTTGATTGAGATTGCTTTGGTGCGGACTTCAACTTTTTGCCAACTAATGGGTTTGTCCATTAAACCACTAAAAGTTAAACTTTTAGCAGGGGAGCAGAAAGCAACCGAGATTGGGTACCTGGAAGCAGATCTTCGGACTTTTTGACTTGTTGGGTTGAAATTCAGGGCTTTCCGTATTGAACCCGCAAAAAGTGAGAAACATGAACAACCGGGGGGGGGGGGGGGATTTTTCCTTGTTTCGAGTGTTCTCATGGACCCCCCAAGGGCTTTGGGCTATGGGAAAGGGGGGACTTTCTCCCCTTATGAAGCCCTGAAGGCGTGAAGGCCGGGCGTATCCTTGGCTCCTGGGCTTATCCCCTTTCTCGTAGCCACCCGCCTAGAGGCCCATGATGTTGGCAAAAGAAAGTTGTGCGGGACATACTGTGGATGGACAAAATCCTGCACAACTTGGAAACCATGGTTGAAACCATAACGGGTATTTGCAGGTGAATCGAATCCTTCCAAAATTTCTGAACGGATTTCGCAACCATCCACAGTATTGTTTTTAGAGGGACACCAAGAAGGGCTCCACACTTTTTTCGTGGTCCTTCTGTGGCACGCGCCTCGTTCCTTGCGTTTCCAGGGCATTTACCCGGGGCGATCCTGCACCACCAAAGAAGCCCTGGAAGGATTTGATTTCCCTGTAAATACCAACAGACTATGGTTTCAACCATGGAGTCCAAGTGGTGCGAAGTGGATTTCGTCCACCCACCGAATGTGTGAGGGGGTTATCTTCTGGGCAACCATTGTTTGGTATGTACAGGTGAATCTTCATAACCTGGGTTTCTGCACGGTGCCCTGGAACGGATTTCGCATCCACCCACCGTATTTTTCATTTTTTGACCGGGGCGCAAGAGGCAAATTCGCACGGATGCGAAGCCGGCCGGACCGCCGGAGGTCGCCAGCTCGGAGATTCTGCTGGTCCTGACGCCCACGGGTCAGCCCTGCAAAGCGGCGCGCTGGGCGCCGGGGCAGATGTGCCTGCTCTACGAGGCACGGAAAAGGTGGACGGAGGTCGGCGGCCTTTTTGTCTCCCATGCTTGTTGACTAGGCCTCCCAGCTAGGTGCCCTTTTACCCTTTAAAAGGGGGAGGGTGCCCCTACTAAAATAGACTACAGAAAAAAGGGCACCCTTTGTTCTAACCTCTCTACTGGAGGACCTAGGTTGACTACAGGTAGCTGGTAGCTTCACTGTTGGCATGTTTTTGGGCATTTTGGGTTCTTTGGTTCTGTTAATTTTAGGGGGGGGGGGGCGCACGAAAACAGAGTGTTCTACTACCATACCAAGTTGGTTTTTTAGGTAGGCTGTTCTAGACTTGAACCCAGGGCTGTCGATTTTTCAAGGGAAGCCGATTCCGGGGTTTAAGCCTATGTAAAAAAAGCAATGTGCCTGGGTGGGTCAAAATTATGGTAAAGCTCTTTAAAAGGGGCCTCAGAAAGCGACACCAGGGCCCAGCAAGCGGCCATATGTTTGACAACCCCCCTCCTGTAGGTGCACATGAAATCCGAAGAAGAGGGCACGAAAAGGAGTTTCCTCTGCCAAAGGTGGCGCTTGGCGGGCCCCAGCTTATTTAAGAGGCCAAGCTTTTGTCAAGATCCCAGGGGTGATAGCGAGGTGAACCTTCTCTAGGTCCCCCAGCTAGGTGCCCTTTTACCGATTCTTTTTTGGGGGGAGGTTTTTGTCTGCTAAAATAGACTACAGAAAAAAGGTTGGTAGCCTTATTCTAACCCCTCTACTGGAGGACCTAGTTCTATTTGAGGGGCGGGGATTGGTCAAGGTTCGGGCCATTTTCAGGTTGCCCCTTGCAATGAATTCATCAGGCTGCCGATTCCCGAGACGAAGCCAGATTTGGCCTGTGTGGCGTCCCATCCGTGTAAAGCTGGAGTCCGGGTGGCAGAGTAACCTTGCTTCCCGAGTTGCCGGACTTGTGACCTTCTTTATATAATGGTTTAGACATGGTTGTTGTTGGGAAGCATTTCACGCTTTGCTCATTGCGGTTCAGTGGGAAATCCCATCTAACTGCCAAAAAAAACATGTTTGCTCTCTTTCCAACGTCAACCCAAGTGGACCATTTCAATTTTTCAACAAGAAGTCTGGATGTTTTTGGACCACCCACCCAGGAAGAGTAAAAGATCTCACTCAATCTTCTATGGGTTTATTCCCAATTCTTTTCAACCATCGTTCTTTTCAAAAACCGGATCTGTTTCCCCAGGGCTTAAATTGGTTTATTAGAAAGAAGGATGCCTGGAAAGAATGGAAATGGAAGGTACCCCTAGAAGTCCTATTGGATTATGACTTGTACCTGAAGTGGGCAACCACTTTCTAATTTGAGGATGTCTTAAGTGGCCCGGCCCAGCATCACTTTTTTTGGGAACCAAGGGGAACCATCGTCGCAGGAGGGCGCGCTGCAAGACGCGCTGGCTCTGGGCGGCGGCGACGAATCTGCGGACCGGGCGCCGGCGGTGCAGGCGAAGCCGGGAGGCCGGGCGACGTCTCTCGGAATCGTCGCTTGGGTCGGCTGGTTATTGGCAGCAATGTGGGGGGGGAGGTCTCAAGAAGTTGGACCCATTTTTTGGAAGAGTTGAAGTTAGGATTTCCTTCATTTCCCTTTTTAAGGAACCTCCGTCCAAAAGTGGCAGTTTCAAGGGAAACCAGCAGGCAAATGCAACTTTTGAAGGGGCCACACAGCAGGGATGCCCTACTTTGAGACACCCGCATGGATGCCCACGATTGCCGGAATCAGAATCCATATAGCGTGAAGCATTTTGACTTCTTGTGGCCAAGTCCGCTCAGGAAGCGAGTTCCTTCTTGCGTGGTGGGTGCCCCAATCAAAATGCAATCAGCCCCAAGTTGGGTTTTGTTGGGGGTCGCAGTGTAGGCTGCAGCCTCTTGTATATTTTAGAAACAAGTACGATCACACACCCCCTTAAACTTTGAACTTTGTGGGGAAAAATGTTTTTTTCCACCCGTTTGAGGGTACCTTTCTGGGTTGGTTTAAAGAGAAACCCACCAGAAGGCACGTCTTTCTTTCTTTTTGTGGGGGGGAGTCTCGGCCACATGTGCATAGGCGGACCCCCAAAATGGTGGGTTTCCTTCCAGTTTCGCTTTAAAACCACACACGACAACTACCGAGTGACCGGGTCCAGAAATCCGCTTCAACCCAAAGCCCGCAGGATGCTGCCGCTTCGGCATGATCCACACGACTCCGAAGTCCAAGCACGCGCTGGTGCTCGTGAGCCAGCGCAAAGACTTGCCGAAGGCACCTCTCTCCACCCAGTGTTCTCTTGGGCAGGTAAAACGGGGTCTCCCGATGTTTGGATGGTTTGATTTTGACAAGCAAATGCTCAACTCACCGGTTCTGTCCATTTGTCTGGCCAGGGGAATGAGATCTGTAGTTCAAGCTCCTTTTGCCATGTTTTGTTTGTTATGTTTCGGGTTGCTGAAACATTTGCAAATTTTATTTTAGGCTCAGCATGGAATCCCGGCTTTCTCAGTGACCAACTTCTCCTCTTGGCCCCCCGTCTCTGCCCTTATCGGTGGCGAGCTCACCGATTTGTCCAGCAGGGGTAGCCCCTGGATTGCTGGAGGCCCTGCCTGTGGAGTCTGTTTTCTTTTGCAGCCTTCAAGGGCTCGAAATAGCATGTGCCTTCTTGTTTTGCTGCCGGGGTGGGTTTGAAAAGGGGGGGGTCGAAGCCTTGAGGCTTGAGTATGCTTGAGTTGATCCATTTGCCTGGGGATGTGAATCTTCAAACTTGGGCCAATGGAGCCCATAGAGGATTTCAGGTTCAGGGGGGCCATGACCATGAGCCAAATAGCATAAAACGAGATCTGCAAACGAGCTCTCATGAAGGTCCTTATGTCCGGTTGGGGGCCACAAGAAATCGGATTACTTTTCGTTTGCCTTCTTTTGTCTTGAAACACGTGGTGGGTCAAGGTTCCAAAACTCTTCATCCAATACCTGCAAACCATCCAGGGGATATGGGGATATGGGGCATTTCCATGAAATTCCTGGAAAACATCCAGTTGTTTTTTGAATTCCCTGGATTTGATTTGCCTGGCATCTCTGAGAAAAATGGGCCTTGACCCTGGAGGTCACGGAGCGGGAGGAGCGCCGGGTGCGCTACCAAAATGCCAGAGACCGCCGCGCGGACGTGGAGGTGCAGAAGGCGGGGTCTCGCTTTTCGTGCGAAAGGCGTTTCTGGCAACGAAGAACCTTTTCGGAGGCATCGGCCGGAAGACGAGGGCGCCAGATGGAAGCATTGGCTGCTCTGAGTTCCGTTTCGGACTTTTGTCGCTTTTTGGGTTTCCCTACGGGTCTCGTTTGTTTTTGGGACTTCAAAACTGGTTGTTCTCTAGGGCCCCTGAGGAATTGGTCGGGGTTCTCCATTGGAGGGTCCGGGGGTGTGCATCAGAGGGATCATGACCCTTAGGGCAGTTCAGTGGCGCCAATGCTTTTTTGACTTGGTTCGGGAAACCCCGACTTGCTCATCCCCGAGGGCAGCTTGTCATCACCCAAAATCAAGGGGTCATCACCCAAAATCAAGGGGTCATCACCCAAAATCAAGGGGTCATCACCCAAAATCAAGGGGTCATCACCCAAAATCAAGGGGCCATCACCCAAAATCAAGGGGTCATCACCCAAAATCAAGGGGTCATCACCCAAAATCAAGGGGTCATCACCCAAAGTCAAGGGGTCATCACCCAAAATCAAGGGGTCATCACCCAAAATCAAGGGGTCATCATCCAAAATCAAGGGGTCATCACCCAAAATCAAGACCCAAAATCAAAAAATCAAGGGGTCATCACCCAAATCAAGGGGTCATCACACAAAATCAAGGGGTCATCACCCAAAATCAAGGGGTCATCACCCAAAAGCAAGGGGTCATCACCCAAAATCAAGGGGCCATCACTTAAAATCAAGGGACCCAAAAACAAGGGGTCATCACCCAAAATCAAGGGGTCATCACCCAAAATCAAGGGGTCATCACCCAAAATCAAGGGGTCATCACCCAAAACCAAGGGGTCATCACCCAAAATCAAGGGGCCATCACCCAAAATCAAGGGGTCATCACCCAAAATCAAGGGGTCATCACCCAAAATCAAGGGGTCATCACCCAAAGTCAAGGGGTCATCACCCAAAATCAAGGGGTCATCACCCAAAATCAAGGGGTCATCACCCAAAATCAAGGGGCCATCACCCAAAATCAAGGGGCCATCACCCAAAATCAAGAGGTCATCACCCAAAATCAAGGGGCCATCACCCAAAATCAAGGGGCCATCACCCAAAATCAAGGGGCCATCAAGCAAAATCAAGGGGTCATCACCCAAATCAAGGGGTCATCACCCAAAATCAAGGGGTCATCATCACCCAAAATCAAGGGGTCATCACCCAAAGTCAAGGGGTCATCACCCAAAATCAAGGGTCATCACCCAAAATCAAAGGGTCATTGCCCAAAATCAAGGGGTCATCACCCAAAAACAAGGGGTCATCACCCAAAATCAAGGGGGCATCACCCAAAATCAAGGGTCATCACCCAAAATCAAGGGGTCATTACCCAAAATCAAGGGGTCATTACCCATCACCCAAAATCAAGGGGTCATCACCCAAAATCAAGGGGTCATCACCCAAAATCAAGGGGTCATCACCCAAAATCAAGGGGTCATCACCTAAAACCAAGGGGTCATCACCCAAAATCAAGGGGCCATCAACCAAAATCAAGGGGTCATCACCCAAAATCAAGGGGTCATCACCCAAAATCAAGGGGTCATCACCCAAAATCAAGGGGTCATCACCCAAAAGCAAGGTGTCATCACCCAAAATTAAGGGGCCATCACCCAAAATCAAGGGGTCATCACCCAAAAACAAGGGGCCATCACCCAAAATCAAGGGGTCATCACCCAAAATCAAGGGGCCATCACCCAAAATCAAGGGGCCATCACCCAAAATCAAGAGGTCATCACCCAAAATCAAGGGGCCATCACCCAAAATCAAGGGGCCATTACCCAAAATCAAGGGGCCATCAAGCAAAATCAAGGGGTCATCACCCAAATCAAGGGGTCATCATCACCCAAAATCAAGGGGTCATCATCACCCAAAATCAAGGGGTCATCACCCAAAGTCAAGGGGTCATCACCCAAAATCAAGGGTCATCACCCAAAATCAAAGGGTCATTACCCAAAATCAAGGGGTCATCACCCAAAAACAAGGGGTCATCACCCAAAATCAAGGGGTCATCACCCAAAATCAAGGGTCATCACCCAAAATCAAGGGGTCATTACCCAAAATCAAGGGGTCATCACCCATCACCCAAAATCAAGGGGTCATCACCCAAAATCAAGGGCCCATCACCCAAAATCAAGGGGTCATCACCCAAAATCAAGGGGTCATCACCCAAAATCAAGGGGTCATCGCCCAATATCAAGGGGTCATGTAAGGGATGATGGAGGCCCCAGGCACTTTCCCCGCACCTCCCCGGCAAGGGCCCGGACGGCCGCAGCACCGCGGTGCGGGTGCAGCAGGATGGCGCTGCCTGGCGCCAGGGGCTGCGCGTGGGCATGGCCTGCAGCTCGGCTTGGGCCCGGCTTGGGCTCGGATTGTGGGCCAGGGTGGTGGGACTTACCTCTTAAAAACACGAAACTTTTCTCAACTTTTTGGGTAACATGGGCTATATGTCTGTAAATCCTTGGAGTTTTAAGGGGTAAGGGGATCACAAGGGGTTTCTCCAACCACTTCTGTACAAGTTGGAATCCCCCTTATGAAGAAAAGAGTCTTTGGGGTTAGGGCCTTTCTGTTGTATCACAGAAGTGGATTCCATTCCCCACAGCCCTGGGCTGGGCCATTTTTGAGGAGCCACCGCGGGTGGTTGCGAACTCCGCTCTTCGCGCACCACTTCTTGAAACCACAACTTGGAACCACAACTTTTCTTTGGCATTTACAGGGGATTCATCCTTCCAGGGTTTCTGCAGCGGTGCGAAGGGATGTCGTGGATCCACAGCGCACAGGCACACCGAGCTCTATGAGTTAGTTGCCTCGCAGCTTCCAGCCATTTCTCGGGGACTTCTTGTAAGATGATGCACCCAGTGGCGCCATGTGGCGCCCTTTTTTCTTCTTCTTTTTTCTGGAAGGGTTCCCCTTTAAACTCCTCCAAAACATCCTGCAGCGGGGATTCCATGGGCTTAGCTGCCTGAAGAGCTGTCGTGCGATGGCGCGCGCAAGGCGAACATCGCCAAGGCACTTAAAAAAAGTCACACGGAAAGCAAACAAAAGTGGGTCCCCTCCAGTCCTAAAAAATGGTGGGGTTTTGCTGGTTTTGCAGGATTTCCTCAATGTCCCTTTTTGGAACCTCAAGTGGCCCCCCTCCAAAAGGGATGTACCACCGGTAAATTGATCAGCTTTTCATGGGGAATCCAGGAATGCCAGGCAGCCCCTGTTTCGGGTTCCATGTTGAGCTGAACTCTTGCAGGTCTTCCCACTGGCCGGTTCCGAAGC
>CAUJNA010003286.1:585212-589792 GCA_963377175.1 Effrenium voratum
TTCCGTTTTCTCCCGGGCTCCTCCCCAAAACTCCTCCCGAGGTCGGATGTGTTTTTTTCCCCCGCATGGTAACCCAACACCCCAAGCTGGTTCCGGTCTTTGGTCAGCTGGCTCACCTCGCACCCCGAAGACCTCCCCCCCTCTTTCACCAAAACCTCTCCCACCAAAACCTCCCCCCCCCTCCGACCAAGACCTCCCCCCCTCCGAAAAAGGGGTTGCCCCTCCCAGAAGACCTCCCCCACCAAAACCCCGAAGAAACCGCCGGGCGAGGGGCACCAGCCCATCTTCTGGCAGCGGGAGATCTCCGGGCAGCCGGACCACGCCGCCAGCGCCTTCGGGCGGATGGCGGAGCAGAAGTGCCAAGCCATGGGGGAGGAGGAGTTCACCCTGGAGGCGAAAGAAGCCGCTGATTTTTTGTCTATCTAGCTATCTTTATTATATCTTTATATATCTTTATATATCTTTATCTCACTTCCTGAGTTCATGAACTTTAAACTTTTTGGGAAGACCATTTTAGTGGTAATTATAAAGTTTGAACTTTTGTTGGGCCATCAACTCAGCCAGTGAGTTATATATGTATATATGAACATGTACATTTGTATAGCTAAGTGTATGTAAGTTGTAAGTGTTTATTTATGTATGGGCCATTTGTATTGAATAAATATGTGCATATATATATATATTGATAGAGATATACATGGGGTTCCCCAATGAACTTTGGGGTTCCCAGGAGATACCCCAACTGGGGATTCATGATTTCACTACTTGTTTTGTCAAGACCCTTTGTTTAGCTTTAGGTTGTTTGGATGCTTTTCCTTTCACAAACCAACGAACGAAACAGGATGCTCGTTTGCCGATTATGGAGTTCCATGTGTGCCATAGCAACCTGGCCATGGGCCATGCAGCACTAGCGCCATTGGCCTCCGAACTGTTTAGCGACTTTCCGATTTCCCCGAGCGGCGGCGAGCTCCGTTGGCTTGAACAAGGCCCAGCTTGCTAAGACACTGGTTTCAACATGTAGCAAGGCCTTGGCATCTTTTACATTGCTTTACCCCTATTTTGATGTTTCACAGACCTTGCTTTTCCCTCCTCTCCTGAAGGGCTCAAGCACGGCTATGCTCTATGGCATGGTGCTTTCAGGGAGGGCTCCCGAGATTCGATTCCGGGTGGGTTCCAGGGATGCCACCCTGGGCTTTTGTTTTGACGGCTTCTTTTTGCCCGGTTAGTAACAGCTGCTGCTTCAGACACGTTGGCAGAATTGGCGGTTTGGATTGGTGGTTTGGAGGTTGTGGTTTGACATCTACCATCCGGGCAGAATTCGTGGTCAGTGCTTGAAAGCTAGGTTACAACAAGCCCAATTCAGGCACTGTTTCAACACCTTCAAGCATCCGAACCCGCCTGCCAGGCGAATGGGATCCTAAAGGAACCCCTTGCTTGACAGTCATGGGAAGCAACAATTCTGAAAAGGGATGTTCGGATGTTCCACACTTTCAGTGTGGAAACCATAATTTTGGTACAGACAATTTGAGAGTCATGGGAACGCTTCTTCCCTGCAGCTCGTCTTCCTTCGTCAAAAACTTTGGCGCGTTCCAGGCGGCGCTGAACGAGAGCCAGGAGCAGGCGGTGAGGAAGTTGGTGCGGTGCAGTCACGGGGTGCAGCTGGTGCAAGGGCCCCCAGGCGGGAGGGGCGGGGGCGGAAGGCGAGAGGCACATGCAGGCAAGCCAAAACGGGGCGGTTGAAGCGGCTGGTTTTTGGTGTGGCTTTTGCACAGCGTTAAATATGAGGCGGGTGAAACGGCTCAAATGTTGTGGTTTTCATGCTGTTTAATGGCGCAGCATTAAATGAGGCTGTTATTAACTTCCCCATTCTTTCCAGGGGTCCTTCTTTCTAGAAAACAACCAAAAACCCTGGGGACATGGCTTGGCTGAAAAGAATGGAATTGGAATCAACCCCTAGTTTTTTTTTTTTTTTTTTTTTTTAATAACGACGGTTGAAGAGATGCTAACCTCCCAGGGCTTGGCCCAGCCGGCGCAGGGGGGGGGGGCAATTCCTAGATTGCCGTCTGCGAAGCTTGGAGCAAAGGGCCCAGGGGTCAGCAGCCCTTGGAATCGGCCAATCAGGGAACCTCGATTGGTGGCATTTGAACCACTGGTCCTTGTGGAGGGCAAAGGGGAAAACAAATCCAGAGCATCAACTAGGAAAGACTTTTCAAGACTAAGTTCCCCCTACTTTTTCAGGAGCCATTTTTTTGTCGTCCCCATTTTGTCTCAAAGCCTCCCGAATGTTGGTATTTCGCCCAATTCTAGGCGCAACCCCCATTTTATCTCAAAACCACCCCACCTTTTTGGAAACACATGGCTTCTTAAGGTTCTGCAAAACGTTAGACCTACTGTGGGTGGACGAAATCCTGCACCACCTAAGAAACCCTGGAATGATGATTCCGCTGTAAGTGCCAAAGACCATAAAATTCCCATGGTCTTAATTAAAGCAGCGCCCAAGAGGATTTGGTCCAGCCACAGTAGCTTTTGCTCGTTTGGAGCCACCCGGTAACCTCCCCGAACGCCAGGCACCGGCAAGACCCACACCTTGAGCGTGCTGCTGCAGCAGTGCGCCCTGCTGGCGCTGGGGAGCTCCAGCGCGCCTGGGACGACCCCCGCTGCGGCCTTAGGGGTCCGAGCAGCAAAACCGATGCGGCTAGATGAAGGGATATGAAGGGTTAGTAAGGGACCATCTACATAGTTCTGGGTAGACCATTTGAATGCCGGGTTTTGATTATGACTCACCTCACCTGGCATGGCGGGGCCTCAGAGGGGGTAAACCCTCCATTTAGGTATCTTGAGGTGGTGAAATTTGGTTGGGTTTCATTTGATTTGACCCACTAGACCGTTATGCACTTTTAGCAGGGGTTCCGCAATTTTCCCTGTTTTGGAACCTCCAAAAGTGGAAACCAATCCTTTCACTGGAAGCTGGTGAGTTGCAACTGCTAAAGGGCCCAGTGACTCACCTTCCGGTAGACAATCGGTGGCAGGGTCCGAAAAGGGCATGTACTTTTGACAACCCCTGCAAGTGTTTTTGAGGCTACCCGGTTCAAAAAGAGAGACAAACAATAAAAGACTTAAATCAGAATCCCTACTGTGGATGGATGAAACCCTGCACCCTTCGAAACCATGATGGGAAACCATTGCCGTTGGCATTTACAGCAGAATCATGATTCCAATGTTTCCTAGGTGGAGCGAAATGGAGTTCATCCATCCACAGCTTCCATTTGCTGAAACGAATATTTGTTATTCTCCCCTACTGGTTTTGCTTAGAGGGAATCTTTGGTGGTGCCTCAAGATCGGTTGGTGGATATGAATCCCGACCTAAATGATGTCCAGCAAAGCACCTGATGGAAACGATAGAAGCACCACGCTGAATTCACAATGCCATGTGCATAGTATCTACCTGGGTAGGTCCATTCAACATGCCTAAGGTTTGTTCCATTCCTTCCAATTGCCTACGAATATGACTGATTTTCCCTATTGGTTTTAAAGGGAATCGATTTCACTACTGGACACATTTCATTTTTTCCAGGGGTCGAACAACCAAATGGAAGACCGTCAGGCCGCGTCCGCGCCAATCCTTCGGCTTTGGTTTCCTCAGGCCCTGGGCGACGTGCCGTCGCAGCCGCCGGAGCCCAGGAGCGCGAGCGGAGACGACGGGAACGAGAGGCGGGGAGTTGGGAGCCTGGGAGTTGCTTGGGAGTGGCGTTGGGAGAGCACAGCACAGTGGTAGAATGATTTTAGGTTTCTAGTTGGGCCCCTCAACTCTTATTTTTTTCGCCGGGGGCCGCCCAACACCCCATGCTTTTTTTTCAGAAGTGGAGCGAGTTAAACCCCTGATTTCTGAGCTGGTTGCTTAAGAGCTTGGGAGTGAGAGAATACTTTGCCCTGGTTCAAACTGTGATTTTTGGGTGGTTGTTTATAGTGTAACAATCAGTTGACATTTGGACGCCCCCAATTGTGGCCCACATATGTTGCATGTGTGCCACCTGTATGTGGGTTGGGTATGTGAATCGGTTACATCATTGGCAAGGCCACCTTAGATGTGGTCCGGAAGAATTAAACTGATAGGTTCGATTGTTTGTCGGGACCCATGATATTTGGGTGCCTGCAACATGCATAGGGGCTGTCTATTTTGTAGTGGCCGCGCATCTTTCAAACTGGCCGTGCCTGACATTGTCATGCATACCCGTCACCAAAGCTGGATCACCATGTCAATGTGAACAGCACGGACTTGTGTTCCTGTCCGCCCCGAAAGAACCATAGACTACTAGCAAAGACTTGTCACATCTTGCGGAACCATGATCACTCTGAGCGGAAAAGGTGTCACTGCTTACGGAAGTGAAACTGTCACTGCTTACGGAAGTGAAGCCACTACACGCGGAAAAGTACAGGGGTAGGAAGCTCCTTCCTTTCTAAGGGCTCCTTTCCAAGGCTCCTTTCTAAGCGGGTTCCAGCTCGAAAAGCGGATCCCCAAGACAACCTTCATCACGGCCCCCCTTTTCAGGAGATTGGCCGGGGATCCGCTTTTCGAGCTG
>CAUJNA010003286.1:589892-627392 GCA_963377175.1 Effrenium voratum
GACAACCTTCATCACGGCCCCCCTGTTCAGGAGATTGGCCGGGGATCCGCTTTTCGAGCTGGAATGCCGGATTTCCTGCGCGGAAAAAGCGGTTCCCCAAGACAACCTTCATCACGGCCCCCCTTTTCAGGAGATTGGCGGGGATCCGCTTTTCGAGCTGGAATGCGGATTCCAGCTCGAAAAGCGGATCCCCAAGACAACCTTCATCACGGCCCCCTTTCAGGAGGGGTCCGCTTTTTCCGCAGAGACTGTGCTTTGTTTTTCCGCACATTTGGTTGTTTTTTTCCGCTCTGCGGGGTTCGCACGTTTTCCGCGCGCAGCGCCGAGCCTCCTACTAGCATGTTTTGCCTTGGGCTGTTGGACTTTGCGTGTTTAGAGATGTTTAGGAAAGATCTGGGCACTGGATTTTCGAGGCTGAAGATGCTGAAGCAAACTTTGGAACCTTGTTGGCGGGGATCTTCAATTTGGCGTATCCTTTTTAGGGTACTCCTTTTTGGGTTGCTTCAGGGGACCCTAAAAGCAAGGAGACGCCCAATTTGGCGGTTGCCTTGCAGGGTCGTCCTTTTGTCCCGGGAAGGCACCCTTTTCCGCTTGTTGCAGGCGGGTCCAACACGTTTCCGATGTTCATAAATGTCATGTGGGTGTTTCTCACGAAAAGGGGGCCGGGACCCCCAAAATGGCGGTGTTCCTTTTGGTGTTCCGTAAGCCGTTGAAGGGTACCCGAATCGGAGGGCCCGTGAAACTCGCCGTGGCTCTGTTTGCCGAAGAGCCACCCCTGCGGTCCTCCCAAATCAACTCCGAGCTTGGTAGGGGCGACTTGCCAGGTCGCAGCTGAAAGGCGCGCAGCAAGCCAACCGGTGCCTGGTGTGCGCTCCTACCAACATTGCGGTGCAGGAGCGGGTTTTGTTCTCATAGCAGGCCCTTTCTCAAGAAAGTCCGATTTACCCTGAAGGACACCAAAGAGAGATGGGCCGGGTAGTTCTGTTGGAATCGTAGTCGACAACTTGTCACTCCCCCTCAAAACCTAAGAAGAGACAAAGGCATTGTCATGGTGCAAATACTTGTTTTGCTCAAGCCCCCCCTTTTGCACCCAGTGCAGCAATGGCAGGCAGGCCAAGGTTGCCTTCGTTTTGCAAGTGGCAGGCACACTGATCCGGCGGCAAAAACGCCGGGTGGGCGAGGAAGATCCCTGAAATGGGGAATTCGGACTTGTTCTCCCGTTTATATAATTGTATACTGGAGTGTTCCCAGATGGGCATGTTTCTTGGTTGCTCGTTGCCCTGGAGCTTGAAGTTGTGATGCCGCTAGTGAGCAGAAACCAAGTTATTCATTGCGTCTTCGGCAGATCGACGCTATGATCCACACATTCCGGGCCGCGAACAGAGGGTCCTTCCGCTACTTGGACAGGACACCAGGACCCAAACATTCAGCTGTAATTCGAGGATGCCTATACTTCCTGTTGCAAAATGTGGTTACTGCAAAATGCATAGTTCCTATTGCAACTTGATAGTTACGTGCAAAACATGACATGGTTAACATAACTAGTATTGTAACCTAGCTATTGCATTAACACACAAAATAGATGTTAACATCTAGTTCAACGTATATTATTGTTTGGTTCGAACTCGCTATACATACTGATGCCATCCACCTGAAAGAGGAGCTGCTGCTGCGGCTGCTGGACCGGCTGGAGCCCAGTCTGCGCAGCCAGGCGGGAACATGATGCCATCCCGGCACCACGAAGAGCCCAGGGTGCTTGAAACGGGCTTCTGGGAGCCGCCACGCCCTTAGGATTTTCGACTTTGTGGGGCTTAGAGGCCTTTCTGGGGCCACATTGTCCCCACTAAAAGTTCGTTGCTTTTGGGCACGGGATCAACGAACCGAATGGGGATGCCCACATAAAAGCCTCTTTGGTTTTTAAAGGGTCGTTCCTTTGGTTAACGCCGGGGACATAGGCGGCGGTATAATCGGGGTGGTTCCAACCCCCCAGGTTCCACCGGTACCTCTCACGCCATGCCGAGACCACAAGAAGTCCGGGGCGAACTCCAGGGGTCCCTGGAATCAATCACTGGGGCCATTTCTTTGGTGCATTTTGCCAAGGGATGTTCGGACTGAATAACTTTTTGATCCAACTAATGAATTGGTTTTCCGCATTAAACCACTCAAAGTGAGTTAAACTTTCAGCAGGGCTTCGCAGATTTCGCCACCGAGCTCATCACTTCCATTTGCTTAAGAATGTCGTATTTGTTTGGTTTTCCCCCTTGTTGGGTTTTAAAGGGGAATCTGTCACTACTGGCCACGAGCCAGTCCTCTCGCTCAGGTGGCGCTGGTGGCCACCGAGGAGCGCGCCAACGTGGCCTGGGGCGAGGAGGTCTCGCCGGCCTCCTCGGTGCTGCTGGACCACCGGCGCCTCGGCTTCGCTTCGCGAACCGACGAAGCGGCTCGGTCCTGCCACTCGGGCGGCCCAGAAGATGTGAAGAAAAAACGCTGCCCCGGGGAATTTTCAGGGGATGGATGGCACTGCTGGAAGGTTCTTTCACTACTGGAAGTAGGGTTTTGTTTTTGGGACTTCCTGGGGCGGCCCAGAATCTGGCTGTGGCGCAAAAAAAGCACCCAGAATATGGCACCTTGGTTTTTGTGGGTGTCAAAAAGACGAAAACCTGCGGCCACACTCATATGTGAAAAAAACGCAGCCTCGGGTTTTCAGAGGATGGTTCTTTCACTATACTGGAAGTATGGTTTTGCTTTTGGGACTTCCTGGGGTGCCCAGAATCTGGCTGTGGCTCAAAACATGAGCACCCAGGATGGCGCCTGTGCAAAACCTGCGCAACCCTAACACTTTGAATTTTGAGCCACAGCCATATGTGAAAAAAACGCATCCCCTGCTTTCAAGGGGGATCGATTTCACTACTGGAAGTATGGTTTTTGGACTTCTTTCTGGGGCCAAGGCCTAAAGCAAATGGAAGTCCAGGGTTCCCTCCATTTCCCTTTCTGGAATCTCGACCCCAACGAGTCAGCCCCCAAAAAGGACTCCAATTGTTTTCTGCAAGGGTCACTGGGCAACTAGAATCAGGTTTGGCCATTAGCAGTTGTCCGTTCGAGCCCGGGAAGATCTTGGAAGAGCTTTCTGGTCAGGGGGTCATTCCTATGCTCCCTAAGGACAAGCATATTTGGGCCCCCTCCCCCTGTCTCACCCTCCCCTCGAAGTTGACACCTCCCGGCGCCCAGGAAGAAGCGCGTCAAGCGGGTGGCGCGGTTCTGGCTGGGCGAGGGCTATGATACCCGGAGGCAGCCCAAGCCTTTCCTGCGCCAGGCGCGAGCGGCTTCGGACGAAGACTTACTTTCGGACGGCTCAGCAGGTTTCTAATCCAAACTTGTTTGGTGGCTTCCCCTTTTTGCAGGGCTGTGAGAAATGAGCACTTCCGTGATACAACAAAGCGAGCCTTCCAAAGACGAACCGACTCCCTTGTGTCACAGTGGGGATAAACCCCGAGTGATCCCACAACCCTGCTTTTTCTTTTTTTGAAATCAACCCCTTTAAAGACTGGCCTGGTGCCGTGGCTCGGGCTTTCCGCGGCGGCACGGGACGCAGGTGCCGTGGCTCTGGCGCTGCGCCTCGCCTGTGGCGGCGCTGCTCTCGGAGCCGGGCCTCGCCTTTGGGCAGTGCCACGCGGCGGGAGGCGGAAGACGGGCGGAGATGGGGGGACGGGAAGAGGGGTGGGGGAGGGGGAAGAGGGAGACCAGGGGAAGAGACCAAAAAGGTGGGGGGGCGAGACGAGGGGGAAGATGGGGCAGGAGACCAGGGGTGTTTAGCTGGACTTGTTTTGTGCCAAACCATTCAATTAAGTGTTCTCAAGAAGTTGGACTTCATTTTTCGGAGGGGTTGAAGTCAAGGTGTCCCAAGCGTGTTCTTTTTTTTGGTTCCTCCCAAAAGCAGCGGTTTCAGTGGAAAACCACTAGGAAATTGACGATCAGCCGGCAAAAAGGGGATGAGGACAGCTGGGCCAAGGAGCCAAGGAGCTGGTGGGTATCCAAAATTGCTTGTGTAGAGGGAGCCAATGGGAGCAGGAGTCCCGCAAGCACATGGAGGAAAAGGGAACTGGGGCAACAGTCCACTCTTCACCGCGCGGCGAAGGCGAGAGACACATCCTTCACTGGGGGGTTGATCTATATTCCTGGCCCCTAAATGAACATGGGCGACTTTTCCCATGTAGTGGGAACTGTCACTCACTCCCCGAGTTCCGTTTCGGACCTTAAACTTTTCGGGTTTGGTTGCCATTGTAACGGTAAACATAACAAGTTCTTCGTCTTCTTCTTTTGCAAATCCACTTGATCGGAAGTGAGGCATCATTTTTTGTGGTTTTCCAACCACGAGGCTTTTGGGGCTTTTACTGGAAGATCCAGAATCCTCCATTGGACACCCCGGCGGTGGGGTCAAGCCTGACATTGTCAGGGCCCTGAACTAGGTCCCCCAGCTAGGTGCCCTTTCTCACTGTTTTTTTTGTTTTGTTTTTGGGCCTTAAAATGGAATACAGAAAAAAAGGGCCCCCTTATTCTAGCCTCTCTACTCAAAAACCTAGTATATAAATCAATCAATCGAGAGCCTCTGGGCGGACCTCCCATGTTCCTTGGCCATCGCGGCCAGGCAGTGGCACGGAGGTGCTCTGCTTCGTGCGGCAGCAGCTGGCGGAGCTTCGGGCCATCATCCTGGGCCAGCTGGACCGCCTGGAGCAGGAGGCGGGGAAATGGATCGGACCTCCTGCTGAAGCGAATTTATTTTTCCCCAGCTGAAAGCTTCGAGGTCTCAGCCCAGATAGGCTCTGGGGTGGTCCGGGGCAGCCCTGAGGTAAGGTTCCACGAGGGTTGCACCAGGGTTCCACCATGGTTCCACGAGGTTAATATGTTTTTGTTTTTCCTGGGGCCTTAACCAAATGGAAGTCGATGATGTTTTGGGAGCCGTCCAGGCGGAAGCAGTGACACAGGGCAAAGCAGAAAGTACGCACCAAACCGCAAGGAGAAGGCAACAAGACTGGTAAGAGCTCAACATTGGGGTAAGTAGGGGAAGGACATGTTTGGCGTTTGGAGAGCGGCAGCATTCAAAGCTTGGGTGGGGCCAATCCAAAGATGTACAATGGGGAGCGAAGCTGAATCTCCACAAAAGAAGAAGTGCCACCAGTTCTAAGGTTCTGAATGACAAAAAGCCATTGGAAGCATTTGGGGGTCCAACAAATCGCCTTTTTGTGTTTCCTCCATGAACCATCTTAACCAGCAATTGTTAACTACAGGGCTCCCCAGTTTATGGATGTCTTGAATGCCAATGCTATTGGCTTGGCACCTCATTGTGTTTTCACTTGCAAACACGTCGGCATACGTCGGCTTTTTGGCAGTGGGTAATAGGCATCAAGTACAATTGGGCGAAATGGAGGGCACACTTTTGTCGCGCTGATGCGTCATCCTTTTCACCCCCTTCACACCCTTCATCTCCAAAGTTCCGTTTCGGACTTTACACGTTTTGGTTTTGCACCATTTTAGCGGCAAACAACAGGTTTGGACTTTTGTCTGGCCCATCCACTCCATAGAACTTCACTATTCTTGTCAAGTCGTTTTTCATATCGTTGTTTTGTTCCCTGCTTTTTGGTGCAGCAGGGGAGCAGAAAGCAAGCGAGTGAAGGTGGGCAGGATGTCAATTCAGCGGGTTTTTTGGGCCAAGTCGTCAGGTGGCCTTTAAAGCGCGGGAGTTCGAGCCCTCTTTCGCCTCGAAGAAGGAAACGGAGGAGCGAGGCATCTGGGGGCTTGGATGGTTGTGGCGGCCTCTCGGGGGGTGGTCGTCTTCAAATTTAAATGACCGTCTTCCAAAAAAGAGAAGAAAAGAAGAATATCAGGACCCTCAGGGCTCTTCGCTTTTTCTATTTTTTAGGACCCTTCGAGCTGCGCCGTGCGCCTTCTTCTTTTTTATGCGGTGGTGCGCGTTTCCCATGAAACCCACCAAGCCACAAGCAACAACAAGCCATCCCCAGGCTCAAGGGTTGCTGAGCCCTGAAGCCTAGGCGGGGTTGGCCCAAACCGCCTGCCCGCTTTGGGCGCCGAACCCCCCCAGTTGGCGCCGAACCCGGCGCCCGGCGCCCCTTTTTGCGAGGCGCGGAGGGCAGCATCTTCTCGAAGCTGGAGGCGCTGCGGAACTGCCTGCAGCACTTGGCCCAGCTGCTGCAGGCGTGGGGAGCTGGACGACTGGACGAAGTCCTGTTTCCGCCCGAGAAACTCGGGTTCCTGTAAACTGGGTCCCCCAGCCAGGTGCCAACTTTTACCATAACTGTTTTGGTTGGGAGGGAAATCCCCTACTAAAATAGACTGCAGAAAGGGTAGCCTTATTCTAACCTCTCTGCAGGAGGACCTAGTGTAAACTCCAGGCAACACTTCACTGTTCCTGGCAAGTTGTGTGGTAGTCCTACGACATACACACATGCAGCACACATGTGGATCTTCGGTTTTTTGGTTGTGTGAGTTTTTAGTAGGGGGCTGCAAACAACTATGCATATTTTGCGCTCCCCTACCAAGGGGTTGTGAAGCCAACCAACAATGGTTTCGCATGTTTTCCACCCTGTAGAGGGAATCACGGACGGGTTGGTTGTGGGAGCCCTGGCCTTGGCCATGAGCCACTGAATCCCACACAAAGAGGTGTGACCATATGGCAGATTTTTCATGTTTGCCGAAAGGGTTTCCTTTTGGACAAGGCCCCAAAAGAGGTACTCTCAGAAGGACCTCACACCGAGTATGCTGCTGGTGTGCGTTATATACGCATGTTGCTTTGGGAGTTGTTTGATTGGTGTGTTTTTGTGGCTTGTTCAACACAGATCTTTAATCCTCATGCCAGCTGTTGTCCAGCAGCAAGTGCGCATGCTCCTCTTGGAAGGCTATTGTGCTCTTGAAGTCCTCTTGCAAAGGGTAAACCTTAATGTTTCTTCCACTTTGTATCTTGAACATCGTCCCTGTTACAGAATCCTCAGAAGTACAACGCCGATTTGCGCACATGTATTGTGATGATATGACAAACGCAGATATACGTCTGCATTTGCATACCGGCATTAGACAAATGTGGATGTTCTGGCAGACCACCCGCCGCACTCAAAGGAAACTTCGCATGAATCTGGACCGTGCTAGCCTATGAACAGATTTTGCACAAGGCCAGCATCCTGATACACGGTCCTCCAGGTTCTGAAGTTGACATTTTCCTGACTTCACTGTTGTTGGTCTGCTCATTTTCAGGCGGCAGCAAAAAAAGTCGATTGTTCAATGCTTGTCGGGTCCTTCTTCTTAAATTTAGGCAAAGGTTTTTGGGCTGTAAAACCCAGCCAACAAATTTGCACACCTTTTGCATACCTTTTGCATACCTTACAGCCCAGTTTTTTGCATACCTTTTGGGCTGTAAATTTCTGCCTTCGGTTTGCCCCGGGCGCTCGAGGCCACCCTCGCGCTGTGGCGGGTGCAGCGGCCGCCCGCCGGCGCCGCTTTCGCCTCCTCCGAGCCGCCGCCCTCCACCGGCGCCGGGAGCGCCGAGCCGGGCGCGGCGGCGCCGGAGGGGGGGCAGTACAGCTTCTCCATGGCGGAGCGGCAGCGTGGGGAACTTAGGCTCGCTTTGCAGGAAGTTGCTGTTGCGGACGCTTTTTTTTGGGATGAATGGGGAGGCTCCTCAGTTTGCCGTTTTCTTTTTGCTTCTTTTAAAACCCTGGTTGTGTGGGTGAAGATGGTACCCAACCATAAGGCATGGAACGTGGTGTTGGGTTGTTCGGTGGATTTCCGTGTATTTGCCGCGGATCTCCGCAGACTTCCATTCCTAACTTCTGCTCATGAAAATGGCACCGTGCGAAGGCCCCCGTGCGAAGGGAACCCCACTGGCGCTCTGCATGACGAAGATGAGTGGATGAGCCAAAAAAGTCCAGCTGGTTCACCACAGAGCGCTTTTTGAGCCCAAAAAGTGACTAAAGTCCAGCAACACAGGAGGAAGCGGAAACTGGAAAACATTTTCCTGCTGAAGCCTTACACATTGGTTATTTCTAGCAGACAAGACTACATACCTTTGAATTGCGTTGAAGCTTGAAGCGAGTCTATTTGAAACCGAGTTTCAGTTTTGGGGGGGTGATGGCAAACGTGGTAAAGCGGAAGACAGTTGTGACCATGGACATAATTGTTGAGTGGCTTCAAAACCCGTATTTCCATGGCCGAGGCGCCTACGAGTGCGTGATCTGGGCGGCAGAGGACAGGAAGCGGTTGGAGGAGCTGGCAGAGCTCTTGTCTCTGGAGGCGTGGGAAAGTTTCGGCGTAGACCCTTATGTTGACTCGTGTTTTGTTGCATCTTTCGATTGCTTTTGTTTGGGAAGGTGTGTGCGCTCACACTTCAACACAGTAGCATTCGGGTCCGGGCCTCCCCAAGGCAATGCTGCCGTAGGGAGCCCTGCACGGATTGGGCCATGTGCAGGACATGCGCTGAGAACAGGCTTCGGCCGCTTCGGCTCCAATTCGCAGAAAAAGCGCGCTTTCGAGAAGGGGGGCCATTCGGAGGAATCCTTTCTTGGAATAAGGGGGGGTCCATTCTTGGCTTGGTTCAGGGGTGGGGTTCTTTGTTTGGGGTTCCTTCCTTTTGAGAGGCATGGGCAGGGGGCTGCGAGGGGTGGGTCCTCGAGTCCGGGCTGCCAGGCCCTCCCACCGGGTGGTCGGGGGCAAGCGGCACGCGAGGCCCAAGAGGAGGCGACGCAAAAGCTCCCCGGCTGCCGTGTAAGCACCCAGTTGCCCAGTGCCAAGACGCACGCAGACAGACACACAGAGACAGACAGATGCACGGAGTCCTTTATCTGGGCTTCAAATCTACCACCAAAAGTTGAGTGTTTGTTTCCTTTTTTTTCCCGGTGGCCACTCCTGAGTTTGCCTGGCCAGTCCTAGGTTGTGGCCCCGCTCGTAAAAGTTTTCAGATAGGTCCGGGGGTGGCGCCTGGAAATGCTGCACAGCTCTTCGCTGTACCTAGTACCCTTGGCCCCCCCCGAAAAGTCGAAGAAATATGATTCCTTTGCAGATCGTGCTCGGGTCCCCATCTCAAAAATTCCCGTGGAACCAGGCACCGAAACGACGAAAACCATCCCGCGGGAGGCTTCTTGAGAAGCTCGCCGACTCGCAGCAGAGCTGAGGTTCGCCAAGGCGGCCAAGAAGCTGCGGGTGCTGGTGCATCCGGACAAGGCGCACCCCGAGATGAAGGAGACGGGATGGAGGGGGGAGGTGGGGGGAGGAGGGGCTGGGCTGTGGGTGGTGGCCGGGGTAGCCGCTGAACTCCTGATTTCACAGGGTGTTCTCTGCAGGATCCTTTCACTATCTTTCACTTTTGAGGTCCTTGGCAGAGTTTGGAGTTGCCCGTTACAACCCGACTGGCGTCGTTGACTGGAGGGTTTCTTACGCTTTCCTTACCATAGGGGTGATTCAACCAGACGTTGCAGGCCCAAGTGGATGTCCGGATTCCTCGGGCTGCTGCTAGCCCCGCCACAATGTTGACCCCATATTAATAAACCCCATGTTAATAGCGGGGTGGGGGCCTCTCCAACAGTTGTCTGATCCCCACGAATCACACGGTTGGACACCCCCTATGGCAGACTGGTTTTGACTCATATGGGGTCAACATCACCCTTCAAGCAGGACATGGCGTGCCTGGCGTCCCAGCACATCGACCCAGCCCTGGCCGCGCTGCGCCAACATCTCAAGTTCCGAGAGGCGAAGGGGCAACCCACGGTGCCCAGGGCACCCCAGGCGGGGGTTGGCCAAGTTTGTTGTCGTGGGGAAACCAGCAGGTGTTCAACCAAGGCTGGGCCCACCCTGGATACAGGTTTCCATACGTTTCCTTTTGGGGGATCAATTTTTCTTACTTTAGGCTGGTCACCCAGCGAAGTGTTCTCAGATGATCAGTGGCTCGGATTAGGATTTGTCTTGAGCAGCCCCTTTTAGTTTGGTGGCTTCTCAAAAAAATGAGAATCTTGGTCACGGTTCGGGTCACTGGTTGCAGCTGGTTAGGTCAGGATTTTTTGAGAGCCCTGAAACTTAGTCGTTTTCCTTCTTTTTGCTCAACGCGGCCAACGGCCAAATCCACTCGGCCTCGCAAAATTCCGCCAGGAGCCTTCGTTTCCGGCGGGGAAGGTGGTCTTGCATGAGCTCTTGTCCTGCCTGGATGCCGCGACCCAGAAAAAGCTGGAGGAGGTGCTGGAGGTGCGCTCGCAATGGGGAAGTGTGCGGTGGGACAGACTTGGCTTGGGGGTGCCTCTCTCTTTTCTTGTTCGTTGTTTTTTTTTGGATTCTTTTTGGGGTGCTCTGAATGGAAAAGGAAAACGAGTTTCAACTAGAGGTCCCCAATTTTGGAGACAACCCCATTGTGCAAGCTTTCTTGGGGGACTCGTTCGCGCTTTTTGGGGTGGTGAAGGGAAACAAAGGAAAGCAATTCCAATGTCCCTTCCAGATGGACCTCGGTCCTCCCGCTGAGGCTCAGGGCTGCTCACGAGCGATTTTTTTGGTTATGCTACAGGTGCCTGAAAGTACCCCACTTTACAAGCCCATTGGAGTGGGGGACGACTAACCATTTAACCCCCGATCTGGACACAAGCTCAGCGACGTCTTTGGGGGCTTTGGAGAGCCAATGCCAACGCCTGTCTGAGCCCGACGGTGAAGCAGAAGAACCGGAAAAACCTCGATCTTTGGGGGGGTTGCACGGCCCAAAAAGAGAAACCCCGGCGTTTTCCGATCCTAGGGTGCATTTCATCCCACCGGGTTCCATGGTGTCCCAAAACGTTAATTCCTGGAAATTCCTGGCGGTCCCGAAGGTAACTACTGAGTTTAGCCTCCCTCCCACTAACGTGGCACTTGACAGGGGCCCGGTCGCTTTGAGAGGAAACTGATCTTCCAGGTATGCAGGTGCCATGGAAATGTGGAAAGCAGGGTAAGTGGCAACGGATCTTTGGACTTCAACTTTTTGGTTGCAACCTTGTTGATTTCCGCCAGAGGAGGTTCAACTGGGCTAAGACAGTGTCACCCAAAATGGAGGTCTTTAGGAAATTCTCTAAGTTTAGGCCTAGTCCAAAACGGAGCCCAATAAATGTTTGGGGGGTTTAAAAGGAACTCCTTTCCCTTGGAAAAAATATGGGAATCCTTCGATGTCCACCAACATGTTTTTCCCCCTTCGACATGGTTGTTCAATCACTTAGCTGCTAAAACTTAAAATGTTGCCCCTTTCCAACGTCAAAAAGTATTTGGGCATCCTTTGCCTTGCAAAAACCCGTGGGAATCCTTCTAATGTCAACCCTATGAAAATCCTTCTGAGGTGTCAACCAAAAACATATGGCCGTGGGTCAACACCAATGGGATCCCATTTTGGGGTAGGTGAGTTCACCACCCATTTTAGAACCGATTTTAGTGGTTGGATTGGTTGATGTTCACTAGGGGGTAACCGGGGATTTTGACCCATAGCCATATGTTTGCCCAAATCCCCAAACAGTTTTTAAAACAAACAAAATGCCGGGGGGGTCCTTCCAACCAAGCCACACCTAGAACAGCTTTCGGCTTCGAGGTGCACCAAGAGCTGCAGACGGCCTGCCTCATGGTCCGCACCTGCCGCTCTGACAAGCTGAAGAGCGCCCTGCTGCGGCGCTGCGCCCTGGCCGGGGCGCCCGGCGTTTGGCGGCGCCGTTTGGGCGCCCGGGGGTTTGGCTCCCCGCCCTTTTTCCCGGGGTTCCTTGGTTGGGCGGAAGCCCTTGGAGCAAAAACCCGCTTTTTGGTTGTTGTTTTTCTTTTTCAGTCACACCCGGAAACTAGGCCCCCCCAGCTAGGTGCCCTTTCTCACCCCTTTGTTTTTGGGGGGGGAGGGGAGCCCCCTACTAAAATAGACTACAGAAAAAGGGGTATCTTTATTGTGCCCTTCTCACCCCTTTTTTGGTTGGGAGGGTTCCTTTACTAAAATAGACAAAACATAAAAAATAAAAAATGGTACCAACTTATTCCAACCTCTCAAATCTGGAGGACCTAGTTTCCGCGGTTTTGTTTCTGGGGCTTCCCCCGCGTTTTTTTTTTTTTGCGGGGAAACCCTGCAGCTCCTGGCGTTTCTTTGGCTTTTTTCTTGGAGGTTTTCCTTGAAATTTCCTCACGCTGGGCTTCCGTGGCTTGAGGGGAAAAGCCACTTGCCCAAGGCGAATCGACCTGAAAGGACCTTTTGGTTTTCCCATGTTTGCTTTTCCATTTTTGGTGAAGGTCCCAAAAGGTGATCACCTTTTATTTCCAGGTCCATAAGGGGCAAGTGAGAAAAATCAACCTGCCTTCCCACCCTTTTCACCCGAGTTTTTTTGGGGTTCCCCCGTCGGGTATCGCGATTTTTTGAAATAGAATAAACCAATCAACACATGGAACCTGACGTTGGGAAATGGTATCCGTGAAAGGAAAATGGTCCAAACCAGGACCCCCCTGTTAGGCTCCATGTTAATCGTTGGGAGGATAGGACTTCTTGGTTCACACATGAGGTTCAGGTGAGGCAGGCTCTTCCTTGGTAATGTGGACCCCGGATCTGAGTAGAACCCGTCCCAAATTCCAATTGCTTCAGAATATATATATATATATATGCCTCTCTGTTTGAAGGGGAAGCTATCACTGCTGGAGATATGTTCTCATTTGTCCAGGGGACTTACGAAAATGGAGGTTAATGGGGGTGGGGACCCCCCTCGCAAATTCAACCAGGGTTTATGACAAAAAATTGGGAAGGTACGGCTAGAGTGTTTTGCGAGTTTCGTCTAGAAATTCCTGTAGGCTACGAACTTTGGTTCATCCCAAGGCCTTTGAGAACAACAACAAACATAGGTGTCCTTTTTGGTTGGTTTGCTTCAAAAATAGAGGGCCCTGGTTTAGATGGGGTTTATTCCATTCACCAGGGCCGTCCATTTTTCCTATGAACAAAAACCATTTCCGTCCGAATCGACGCCCAGATCTTCTGCACTCTCACGGTGGCGGGGCGCCGCACGGTGGCGGTCCAGCAGGCAGGATTCGTTGATTCGGGGCGTCACCGTGTGAGCAAACCGAGAGATGGCGTGGCGTTTCTCAAAACAGGGGCACCCCGAAATTGGTTTTCCCGCTTGGTTTCCTTTTGAATACTAGGTAACCGAAAAGGGTTGCATTTACAGGGGAATTCAATTTAATCGTTTTCATTGAAACGATCAGTTTCCACTTGTGGAGATTCCAACTCGGAATCTCCACGTGGTGGTCATTTATGTTGGCGAAAAGTTGGGACTTCAGCCCTAGAACATGTGTTTGATTGGTGTGATGATACCTGCACATTTTGCGAGGACACGTAGAATCAGGATGGAAATTGCAAATATTATCAAATAAGTACTTGCCACACCTGCAACAGCGAGTTGAAGTTCATCGGAAAAATGGTAGCTGTGCGTACCAAAACGGCGAATCAGAGTTTTGGTCATTCAAGGGAGTTTCCCAAGGTTGTGGTGCCAACCATGGTTTCACAGGTGGCGCGAACTGAGTGTGTCTTTTTTGGGGGACCCAAAATGGTGGCTTTTCGCCGTTTAAAACCACCAAAACCAAGGGGCTTCCCCCCCAAAAAAGGATGCCCAGATGGATTTCACAGCCACTCTCAAATGGTTCACCGGTCAGCTCCGGCACCGCGAGGTGCCTACTTTGCTCCTTGATGAGGCGTGTCAGGCGCGCTGGTGCCGGTGGGGTCTGGTGGTGCCCGATTTCAGATTCATAAACGCATGTTTACTTTGTTGCATTTTGGCTGGATGTTAGGACCTTGACTTTTGGCCAACTAATGGCTAATGGGTTTTCCATTAAGCCACTAAAAGTTCCACTTTGAGCAGGGGAGCAGAACGCAACCGAGTCTGCTCATATGGGGGTGTTGAACCATTTTCTCGTTTTTTCCACGGGACTTGCGCAGATTAACGGGGGTCAACGGGGGTGACCCTAGCAGTAAACGGGGGTGTGTCAATCCGGGGTTGCCAGTCAAGGGCATCTGGGGGAACATGTCGCCCCTTGGAGCTCCAGTCGCTCCATTGAGTTTGGTTGGAGTGTGGACTTTTCCTCCACGCGCCTGCCCGTCCAGGTCAACCTTTCAGCTGGTGGTTGGAAGTTGGAAGGGGGGCCGTTATGGAGCAGGGGGTATGAATTTTTCGTTTTGGAAGAAAGAGGAAATGGGCGACCGATCGGAGTTCTGAGGGACATGCTAGTATCTCGTCCTTTGGGCTGGAAGTCGAAGGTCGGTTTGCAAATGGTCAAAGCATCTTGTGGCGGTCGGGATTCTGGAAATCCACGGGCACCTGTTGAGATGGACAAATCCCAATACGGTGAGTAACAATCAGCTAGCACGTGCGTACCCCCAGTTGTGGCCCACCCATCTCCAGGTATGTGCTACCTGCCCGTAAGTGTTGGATGTGCTTACTGGTTGTCACTCACTACACTGCGCTTTGCACCACCTGGTGCAGGAGCGCCGGGAAACATCGCATGTTTCCTGCGAGGCTGAAATAAGAGACTTGAACCCTCAACTTTACTGAAACCTATCAAGCCAAACCCTATTGGTGAGCCGTTCTTTGGATGGCTTTGACGGGGAGGTCCAAGGGAGTCCCAAGATTGGGTTGCAGCCCACTCAGCTGAAGAGGTGAACGTGAGAAGAGGAGAGTCCTGTAGGTTCCACCCTTCAAATCCCTTCTTGCTTACTGGCTTCCACGCAAAATGAGAACCTAGGGGGCCAGCATTGATTCAGTCTTGCTCTTGGGTTATCTTACCTCTTAAAAACAAACAACTTTTCTCAAACTCTTGGGGAAACATGGGCTATATGTCTGTCAAAGATGAGAACTTCCCCAGGGCGCAGGGAGTTTTACGGGGTAAGGAGGTGACCCTCAATTGGTGGTTTGGATTTGGATTCAAAGCCTTAGGGGAACCCAACCCTCAACCTCCAAGCCACCAACTCAAACCAATTGGAGGGAAGCTGGAAATGCTCTGGGGTTTTCCTTTGAGCTTCAGGCCTGTGAAGCCGAGACCTTGACCGCCATGCGCCACACGGCGCCTTGAGCCCAAGAGAGCCCGAGGGGCCTGGAGCTTGGCTCAGGTTAGTTGTGGGGTTCCCAGTCAAAAAGGCAACGAACAAGGCAACCCCCAAGAAGAAGAACCCAGACATTTTTTTTTTTACCTTGAGGTAATACTGTGGGCTCCTTTTGCTTGCCTGAGGCAACCAAGCAGCTTCCATTGGCTGAAAAGAGTATGTGTTGTATGGTCCCCCTGTTGGGTTTAAAGGGAATTTATCGCCACCGGAAAAAGTTGAGGATGCGAGGTAAAACTGTGCACGGGCAAAAATCCACTTCGCACCAGTTAGGATGGACCAATCCCCATGAAATTGTTGGATGAACCACCTGCCAACTTGGTGCGAAGTGATGCTTTGCAGCCAGGAAATACTGGCCTTAATCATCAGAATGGGGTTGTGGGACCCACGGGGATATTCAACCATGATCGAAAGAGCATGATGTGTGTAATTGGTTAGCCCCATCCATTGACGACCTCAGCCTAATTTACGTCGAGAGATTCCTCTCGCGGTACGCAGCCCTGAAGCAACCCTGCCATTTCAGGGGTGGACTTCAACCAGTTTTGGTTGCCCCGGCGCCGGCGATTTAAAGATTTGCAGTACTTCACGAGCCTAGCTGGTGGTTGGAAGGGAAGAGGGGGGTATCCAAATTTGCCTTTGAAGATGGAGCTGTGGGGCTACCAGCGAGGCTCTGCTTCTTTGTTGGGGGAGGTGGCAAGATTGTGGGCACAAAAACAAACGTTGAGCCGATGTACCATTATTTGGATGGTGGAAGTTACAGTAGAACATACACGGGTGCATTTCCCATTTGTTTGGGGGCATGGCGGGGCGTTCCGGCTGGACTTGTTTGCTACCTGCTGCCATTCCACATAGCCTGGGACATGCGTGGTGCGCAAGCTTTGGGTGGCCACAGGCGATAACTAAGATCAGGACTTGTCCAAAGCAAGCAGTGAACCAGGTAGTCTTGCCTCTTCTGGCAAGCGGTGCCAGCTCTCGGTCCGCCCTTTCCTAAGTAAAGAGGTTCCGTGATTTCCAGTTGTGGAATAATAAGCATGATAACAAGCATCACTTAAATAGTAACTACCATTCTTCGCATTCGCATTTATATGTTTTATCATGATCAGGATGCTCATTTTGTTGTTGTTATGCGCATGATTTTACCACAATAATAATTTACCATTGTACATTGCCCTTATGCGGCACCAAGCGGAAACCGCTTCTTGCACTTTTCTCCCGTACGCCCACCTCATTCTTGCCAAAGTCAAGCCACCCGTGAATCGCCCCAGGTGCAGCGCATGTTTCTGGTGGGCGACCCCAGACAGCTCCCGGCCACCGTCGCCTCCACTGCCGCGAAAAGCGCCGGCTACGCCCGGTCCATGCCAGGGACCCAATTGACCCGTCAAGCGATTGATGGGAGGCGACCGAGTTCCCTCGCCGGGTTTTTTTCTGGTTTCGTTTTGTTTCGGCGGCGCCCTCCCTTAAACACAAGCCAACAGGGGGCCATTATGAGAAACTCCCAGGTGAGCGTTCCTTTTTTTTTAAATATGTGTGTCTGAGCCACTATGTCCCCAGCCATGTCCACACATACCCATATTTCCCATTTGGTTCAATGCTTCAAACATGACCTTTTTCGTGGTTAATGTCAAGTGACTGCTAGGGGAAAGGTCCGGGAGTTTGAGTGGGCTTGCTTTCTCGGACCCCTCGTTCAGAGTCAAGAGTCAAGTTGTTGAGTGAAGGGGAGGGTCAGGCCCGGGGACGTTCCCAAACAGTCAGGAGCCTTTTACCAGACTGATCGCTTACCTTCTGCGACTGCAACCCCCCCCCCCCCCCCCTCCCAAAAAAAAACAAAGAAAAAGAACCAAAACAACAACAACCAGCAACAATAATAGGTGAACCGCCGTCCAGAGCGCATTTTTGGGGACTCAGATGGGGGAGAACCCGAGCCAAAGCTCCTAAGGCGCAATGCAGTCACAATCGAAGGTCAGGGTTTTTTGGAGTAACTTCCATTGCTTGGAACCTCAAAAAGGGGAAACCGATCCTTTCAATGAACATCGCCAAATCCAGTGACCTTTCGGGGAGATCCGAAAGCTTGCGGCATATAACTTACCAACTCGGCCAGCTTCCCTCGAAAGCCCCGGCTCCCTTGCCAGGGGGACTGAGAACCAGGCAGCATGCGGAGACTTATTTTTGACAGGGAATCCGCTGGCTTTTCCACAACCCCATAAGAAACGGAGGAGACCCTTGTTGCAAACAAGCTTTACCTGCGCACGCCACAAAACCATGGTTTCAATTACAGCAAGTAAGGGGCCTTGCTTGCGATGGTCACCAATAGGTTATAACCCATCTAGGCCCCCGTTCAGTGAAGGTAATCCTGTTGGGTTAAAGCCCAGGGTAGCCGTTTTTTCTATCTTGGCGAATCGAAGACCCAAGCACCAATCCCAACCACCAAAGGCCTCGATTTGCTCAAGTCCCCAGAATAAGATACGCCCAGTCGTGATTTCCTTTCTCACGGTCCGTTTTTTGCGGCTTGTCCCGTCCGTGAGAAAACTTCTCACGTCTAGGTTCGAGCGCCTGGAGCAACTGGGCACAGAGACCAGCCTGCTGGAGATCCAGTACCGCATGGAGGAGCCCATTTTGCGCTGGTCCAACGAGAGCTTCTACGCAGCTCGGAAGTTGGCCTCGCTTTGGCGTCACTCTGTTTGGATCAAGTTGTCGTTTCTCCGTTTTTTTGTTCGGTTCTGTTCAGCTGCAAGAAAACAAGGCATGTTTGCAACCATACCTTGGAATATCCAATTTGCTGTTAAAGAGGGAGCCTTTCCGAGCACCGATCGACTGGTTCCTTTTGGCCATGGGGCATAAGCTATGGCTCCATTTTGGAGTGGATGAACATCGATTTGCCACCTATTTTAATGTTCACCAGGGGTACAGGGTTCTGACCCACAGCCTTTGGTGCCCGGCAAGCCGACCAAGTGGCGAGAACCGGCAAGGAAGCGTGTGGGCTTGTTGGGCGACGCGTTTTGAGGCCCTACATTTGTTGCGGCCAGCCATCCAATTAATTGGGGCGAACCACACAGGTGGTTGGGAAAACCACACATTTGGCTCAAGGTTGGAGGAAACCGCCTGAAGCACCAAGAAGAAGAGAGGTCTAAGTAGATATCCGCTTTTTGGCTGTCAGTTGAAGTCCCAGCCACGGAACATTCTCAGTTCCCGCATGCATCATACCTTAGCGTGGCTTTGCAGCTGACGCGTGGTTTACTCACTACTGGCCTTGTTTGGGTTCGGGCCATAATTTGTGCACTCAGGAAGGGAGTTTACCCCCGACTCCAATCATGCCTGTCTGTTTTAAGGGTATTTTTGGACAACCAGGACCTCCGTTTGTAGTCAAGGATTCACATCACCATCATACCCTGAAAAAGGTGGCTTCTATTTCCTTAAGAATGTTTCTTATTTCCCCCAGATAGTTTTAAAGGGAACTGGACATATGTTCTCATTTTGTCCAAAAAGCGAAAACGCAAACAGATGGGCATTGGGTGCTTGCTGTACTGTGGATGGTTGCGAAATCTGTTCGCACCATCGAAGATACCCTGGAATGATGATCCCTGTGGAAGTGCTTAAGAGGGGCAGGATTTCGTCCACAGTACATGGTTGTTGTTGGGAAGCATTTTACATTTTTGCTTGTTTTGGTTTCGTGGTTGAAATCCCCACTTAACTGCAAAAAATCAAACAAATGTGCTCCCTTTTTAACGTCAACCAAGAGAATGCCGGGGGCATTTGCAGCTCCCTGAACGCCGTAGCTCAGGCGGACCGAATTCAGACCTCCGCCTGCGTGCTGCGGCGAAAAGACGTGGCGCCGGCCACGGTCAAGGCCCACCCCAAGCTGCAGCACCGCCTCGGGCCCTTCCGCCTGCCCCGCGGCGGGGAGGGGGGCCGCGTGGTTATAGGTCGTTGACCTTGGATGAAAGAAGGCGGGGTCGAAATTCAGAAACTAGTTTATATAGTTTGTATATTTGTATAATATACAATATGCACAATAATATTTATATATATATCTATATCTATCTATCTATCTATCTAATCTAATCTAATCTAATCTAATCTAATCTAATCTAATCTAATCTAATCTAATCTAATCTAATCTATCTAATCTAATCTAATCTAATGTAATGTAATCTAATCTAATCTCCATCTAGTCTAATCTAATCTAATCTAATCTAATCTAATCTATCTATCTATCTATCTATGTATTTATCTATCTATCTATCTATCTATCTATCTATCTATCTATCTATCTATCTATCTAATCTATCTATTTATCTATCTATCTAATCTAATCTAATCTAATCTAATCTAATCTAATCTAATCTAATCTAATCTATCTATCTATCTAATCTATCTATCTATCTATCTATCTAATCTAATCTAATCTAATCTAATCTAATCTAATCTATCTATCTATCTATCTTTGTATATGAAATTTAGGGGGAGTTGTTCCCTCCAAAACCCCAAATCTGGTGTGCCAGTTAGGGGAAGAACCTAGGGACCCGACAAACCAAGAAGGGTTTGGAAAGACCTAATCATTAGCCCCAGGTGTACTTTTGTTAGGTTGGTTCAAACAGCAACAAGAAGGACACCCACCTTTTTTTGGGGGGGGGGCCCTAGTTGCATGTACCCGTTCACCCTTACCTGACCTGTTTTGCTGACTGTGTTTTATCTTTGCTTCTTTGTTGGTCTCCGTACTTGTTTGGTTGGCACACTTTGTCGCTCTTTGAGGATAGAATTCTTCTTTGTTTGAGACAGGTGCAAAAGGTTGAAGCTGCTGCTGGCAATTCCTGGCCAGTTATTGGAGAAGAGCAGTTTGGGGGGGAGTGGGAGCAGGAGGGCATTCTTGCCGCGAACATGACTTCTGAAAGGGAACGGCGGGCCATTCTGCACATGTTCAGAATCTTCGGGCTTGCATGTGGGTTTCCCTTCCAAACTACCAAAACCAGTGCATTGGATCTGGGCAAACTATCGTGCGCTCACTGTAAACAAGCTCATGCAAAAAGTTTTGAGAGCAATCTGGACAGTTGTTGCAATTAGAACAATTTGCGCAGATTGGATGTAGTTTTCTTAGGCCGGAGCTCGGCATCCTGATGGGTTGCAACTGGGGTTGGACGGGGTTGGAACACGAGGTTCGACACTCGCCATGAGGGGTGGAAGGAGGAGCAGGCGGGGATTCTGGCGAGCTGTTCCTTACCCGATTCGAGGCTACGCCAAAGTGGAAACCAACTTGAAGCAGGTTTGATGGCTGGGGGGATAGCTGGCAGCTCAAAATTAAAGAGCTAGGGCAAACCGCAGGGTTTTGGTCCAGGTTTCCACTTATGGCAACCCATTTTGGAATTCCGGTTTTTTGAGCCATACCCGCTTGAACATCCCGCTTGAAAGCCTGATATACCCGCGAATGCCTGGGCCGAGACACGAATCAGCCGTCCCACCTCCACAAAGCCTTCCCCACCCCCCCCAGCCCTAAGGCCTTACCACGAGCATTTCTCGGGGCCATGAGAAACCATCTGCAAAGTTTGGAAGGTGTCCAAAACCCGAACTCTCTTCCTGCGGGGTGCCAAAAACAGACAACCACCAAAAGGTCTTCCCAAAATAGATCAGGTCCAGGAACCCAGGGAGTAAGAATTGGATCAAGCAAGCAGCCACTTTGCTTGCCAAGGGTTCCAGGTCCGTGGTGGCCGGTGGCCTTCAAAAAAAGGGCCATCTCTTGACTGCCTATGGCCATGTGGTTTTCCCTTCTTGGCATCAAAAGAAATCGATTTTTCACTGGACATATGCTCTCATTTTTAACCAGGCGAACATGCACATGAATGTAGTTGCTTCATGGTGTTGTGGTCTTGATTGCCATTGGGGAACGGATCTTTAGACTTTAGCTTTTTGGTTGAAATCAAGTTGGGTTTTCCACTAAACCCTCAAAAATAAACACTTTTTGCAGGGGGGTCAACAGCAACCAAGATCTATTCCAGCTGTTGGCTTCTGTCCGACAAACTCCGTTCTTCAAGACCCTCTAGGGAAGGTGACTGCCTGGGCGAGAGAACTCCGGAGAGTCCCTGAGGTCCGGTTCTCCTTCCGGAACCAGGGGGAGGCCGACTTTGTGATGAGGCTGATCCATGACTTCATCCAGCACTGCGACAGAGAGGTGTCGGATGGTTGAAGATGCCCACCTCCAGCGGACACATTTTCTCGTTTTTGTCAGGGGCTTGAGCAGGCGGAAGATGGCAATTCTCGCTCGTTGGTATGGGTGGCACCCCCGAAAAGGGACCGGGATGGGTGCATATCCCAGTGAAGCCCTGGTTGAGGAAGCCAAAGGGAAACCATTTTTTTTTGGGAGGAGGAGTTTCCTTGCTCCCTAGCCATACGCTTCACTTCCTTACAGGATCCATTGTTCTCACTTGACCGGCCGGCAGGGATTTGTGCAGGGCGACCTCATTTTTTTTGCGGGACCCATTGCAAGGAGGCGTGGGGGCGCTAAACTCCTAAACTCTTTTAGACCAAAGCGAATCGAGTTCCGGGGCCCTTGCCCAGTTGTTTGACAAGGCGCCCCGTGTCCTTTTTCATCTTTTTCCCCATGAAAAAAAAGCTCATTCCCTGAGTTCCTGGACCTTCTGTTGGAGAAGGCCATGTTGTGGTAAACTCACTTCCTGAGTTCATGAACTTTAATTTTTTGGGAAGACCTTTTTAGTGGTAAATATAAAGTTTGAGCTTTTTTTGGGCCATCCACTCAGCAAGTGAGTAAACCAAGGCTTCGGACTGGTTTTTGCAAGTCCACTCGATCCGAAGTCCACTCGAGCGATTTACCTAAGATCCGGTTCCAGCAGTCTCACAGGGTGACCCAAAAATCGGAGGAAGTGAGGCGCCGGACCGTACTTCTGGACCGAAGCTTTTCCTCACTTGCCCAAAGCGAATCGACCTGAAATGACCTTTTGGTTTTCTCATGTTGGGTTTTCCATTTTTAGTGAAGGTCCCAAAAGGTGATCACCTTTTATTTCCAGGTCTTTAAGTGAGTTTCTAGACAATAGGAGCCACTGTCACGGTTGGAAGTGGGCTAAGTAAGGCCTAATTTCAGTGATACCAAAAAAACACCTTCAAAAGTGACAATGAGGAGGGAAACTCCAAAGCCAGCCGAAACTCACTCCAAGCTGACCACCCCTCAACCAGTTGAACTCCGGTACCTCGGCAGACGAAGGCCTTCGCCAGCTCCGCAGGTGACCATAGGGATCATCACCCCGTACCGTGCCCAAGTGGAGCTGCTGAAGGAGCTGCTGGACACCAAGGCCAACGCGGGCTCGAGACGCTAACTGGGGTAGCAGACATGCGGCAGCCGGGTGTTGCATACAAAGGGCACTCACGCACCATACGCACACGCACACGCACACACAGAGAGACACACAGAGACACACACAGACACACAGAGACACACAGAGACACACACAGACACACACAGACACACACACAGGCACAGACAGGCACAAACAGGCACAGACAGGCACAGACAGGCACACACACAGACACAGACAGGCACAGACAGGCACAGACAGGGGCCCACAGACACACACAGACACACACAGACACACACACACAGACACACACACACAGACACACACGCACAGACACACACACAGACACACACACACACAGGCACAGACACACACAGACACACACACAGACACACACAGACACACACACAGACACAAAGACACAAAGACACACACACACAGACACACAGACACACAGACACACAGACAGACACACAGACACACAGACACACAGACACACAGACACACAGACACACAGACACACAGACACACAGACACACAGACACACGCACACACAGACACACGCACACACGCACACACACACGCACACACGCACACACACACGCACACACGCACACACACGCCCACACACGCACACACGCCCACACACGCACACACGCACACACGCACACGCACGCGCACGCGCGCGCGCGCGCACGCGCACCCGCACGCGCACGCGCACCCGCACGCGCACGCGCACGCGCACGCGCACCCACACGAACACAAACACAAACACAAACACGAACACTAACACAAACACAAACACAAACACGCGCGCACGCACGCACTTCGCGCCGCTTGTGCGTTCAATTTGTTTTCCACCTAGTTTCTTTCTTGCTTTTGTCTTTTGTATCAAGTCGATAGAACTCTCTTTGCAGCTTGTATTGGTTTCTGGCCGCTCTTCGTACGCAAAAAACCAAAATGGGGCTCCAAGCGACAAAAAAACTACAGGGGGAGCCTGGGCCAAAAAGAAAAGCAACACCAAAACCACAAATTTGAAAACCTTGACTCAAAACCTGAGGGTCTCGATGGCTTTTTGGGCCCTGAGCAATTGGTCGGGATTCTCCATTGGAGGGTCCGGGATTGTGCATTGGAGGGGTCATGACCCTTGGGGTGGAATGACGCCTTTTTTTTTTGTGGCCTAGCCTGCCTCAGGTTCCCTTAGTTGCTGTTTGGGATTGGTGCCTGGGCTTCCGTTTGCTTAATTATATTGAAATTGTCCTGTATATAGAGTCGCCGAAGGCGGCTATTTTCATTGTGTCTTCTCATGCATTTCTGGCTTTGCTAAACGGTGATGGCGACGGATGAAGTCCTGGGTTCGATGTGTAGCACGGTTCTTGGCATGTGTTCAGTTGTTCCCCGGGGGGTGCGCAGAACTTTGTATTTGGGCTGACGCAGGGTTGGCATGTTCAGGGCTCCTTGGCCAAGGAGTTCAGAGGGCGACCTGTTTGTTCAGCATCCGTTTCCGTTTTCGTTTGGCGGTTGTCCTGCAGGCATGACGTCAGGCCCAAAGGCTTCGTTATGGTTGCGTGTTTCTCAAAATGAGGGGGTTCTCCAGGCATGCGGTTTCCTTTTGCTTCCCTTCAAAGCCCATGCCAAAAGGGAGCCCCCTACATTGAAAAACCGAGGCAAGAAGTAGCGATTGGCAATCTTACCACAAGCCAACTCCTGGAAAAAAAGGAGCAAATGCTTGAGGTTTCCGAACACCAGCCGGATAGCGATTACATTTTGTTTTTAAAGTTTTGCGACTCCCAAAACCGTGATCTTCCTTTTGGTTTTGCCTTGAAACCAGTTTCACTTAATCCAAAAAGAACACAACAAACACAACAAAATCAACAACGCACACTCACATTTGCCTTGAGACCAGTTTCAGTTCATCAAAAGAAACCAAACACCACCACCCACACCGACGAACACCCCAACTTAATATATCGGAGCCTCTCGACCGGATCGAGACGTCGCTGGCGAAGGCTCGTAGCTGTTGCCAGGCAGAGCCGCGGGTCCGGAACTGCACCATCGTCGCCACGGTGGACGGGTTTCAGGGCAACGAGCGGCTCAGCGGGAAAAAAGAACTTGGACCCCGGGGTGGGGGTGGGGTGAGTGGGGTGGTGGGGTGGGTGGTGGGGTGGGTGGGGGTGAGCGGTTGGTAGGGTGAGCGGTTGGTTGGGTGGGGGGTGGGAGCCTTCCCGGAACTGGACCCACCGGGTCTGAAAGTGCCCCAAGGTCCGAAGGTCTGAGCTGGTTTCCCAAACCACAATTTCCCGTCAATCACCAGCAGGTGGTCAGAATGGAGCCGGATCGGAGCCAAGCTCGGAGCCAAGGAGCAAGGGGTACCCGAGTTTGCCTTTTTATAGAGGGAGCTAAGGAGCTACCAGCATATGGTAGGTCAGAATTCATCCGATTTCTACTTTGGTCGGGGCTTGGGTGGTTTCTGGAGAAATGACCCCTGGAAAGACATTAGCTACCCCTAGAACCGCAGCAATTGCTATGCGATTTGTCCCCAATATTTGGGTTCATAGGTGGAAGGACGCCTGATTGAGAGCAAGCGGGGCAGAAGCCAACAGCTTGTTACCAGGGCGCCAAAAAAAGATCTCCATTTTGCTTTCAACCATTTGACACATGTGGCTTTTTCAACACCAAAAAAAGGAAACACACCATTTGCAAGTTGCAATGTTCAGGTGTTTTTCATGTAAGGATCCCTGTTGTTTCAAACACGCGCCATTGCGGGAAAATTTGCAAGGGAATCATGTGTGGTACCCATTTAGCCTTCGTCGAATGTCCTGAGTTCCGTGTCGAACTCTAGTCGCTTTGTTGGTTTGGATCATTTTGGTAGATCGCCGTTTAATAGATTTTGGGACCCAACAAGTTGAATACAACTCACTTCCAAAAAATGAGAATTGAGTTGTATTCAACATGTTGGATCCCAACATCTTCCCGTCTGCTTCACTAGAGCTGTCGCGACGTCTTACGGTTCGGGGCCCGGCTGTTCAGCGCTCTTGCTACAGGTAGGGAATGCCCTTCCGGGTTTTAGGAATTCACCCTAAGGGGATTCCCTTAAAGGAGGAACCAGAGAGGGGATGTTTTTCTCGGTCCATTTCACATTCCCTGCCTATCGGACCAGCAAGTTAAACAGGTGCTGCAGGTGGTTGGAAGGCAGCCGCGCTCGGAGCTGGGGGTATCCAAATTTGCGTTCGTAGAGAGAGCCGGACTCGGAGCTACAATTGGAGTCCTGCAAAGGTCCAAACGCATAGGTGTCCTTTTTGGTTGGTTTGGGTAGAAAATCGAGGGCCCCGGTTTAGATGGTTTATTCCATTTAGGGAAATCTATTTTTCCAAAAGTCTACCTATGTTCCAAACGTGATCAGCTTTTCTTCCCAGGTCCCGCTTGGGACTCAGCATGGTAGGGCCCGCCCTTTCTCTACCAGCGCCGGTTGAAACGCAGGCGGGCGGGGTTAAGCCTGCAGATTCCGTCGGAAGGCGAGATGTCATCGTGATCTCCACTGTGCGGCGCCCGCCTTGGAGTGGTTTTTGGCGGACGGGCAACGGCCGTTTGACGGGAACGGACACCCACGAGCTGTTCTAGGTCCCTTTACCCTTTGTTTGGGGGGAGGGTTCCCCTACTAAAATAAACTACAGAAAGCAAGGGTACCCTATTTTTTAAAAGCCTCTCTACTGGAGGACCTAGTATTGGTTGGAAGGGAGCCAAGTTTGGGGTATCCAAATGTGCGGTCAAAGAAGGAGCCATTCAGATCTACCGATCGGAGTGCTGTGAGGACATGGTAGCCCACTTCCATGCTTGGAAATGAATTGGGACTTGGATCTTCGACCTGATGCTTTAGCTTATCAAGGTACGCTCACTAATTGTTACCCCACCAACCTGCCAGAAGAGACTTGGATCTGTAACCTTCTGTAGATGTTTTAGAAGTACACTGACTATTTTCCCAACCTGCAAAAAGGCTGGCGAGTGCACGGGGCAAAATGGAGAGTGCAAAGAGTTGAGATTTTGATGGTCAGGGAGCTATCATTTTCTTGAGAATATTGTTTGTTTTCCCTTGTTGGTGTTAAAAGGGGATCGATCACTACTGGACACATCTTCTCATTCTTTTCAGTGAAGGGGGGGGGTTGAGACCCAAATGGAAGCTTACCACCGAGTGGTTACCAACAACTTCCGAACTCGGCGAATCGAGCACCAGGGGGGGGGGAGGGGCGCGCAGCTCGAGCGCACCTCCTGAGCTCACCGGGGTAAACGAGCCTACCATGTCTTCACTGGAATGTGTTTTGGTTGTTATGTTTTTTCTTCCCCATTTCTTTCGGTTCTGTTCATGTTTCCTTGGGGGCCTGCCAACAAGACAGCGAATATTTTCTGGCCATGACCAGAACAGACTGCCCGCTGCACTGCTTCGCCGTGCACGGCTTGGCCCCGCAGCATGTTCGAGTGTTTCTGCTGCCAGGCCAAGGGGTTGGAAAGTGGCGAGCCGTTTCTCGGGTCCTTGGGCTCGTCTCAAACTTCTTCCACCTGAAGCAAGTCCTTCATTTTATGGCCCCCCTGGTTGTTTTTTTGGCCTCCCTGGCTTATTTTTGATGGTTAACCCTTGGTTTCTAAAGAATCCCAGCTCGGAGTTCAAGGGAATTGATCACTGGACGTAGTTTCTCACGTTTTCCAGGGGGACCAAACCTCATGGAAGATCCGGCCGGTCGGCTCGAGACCCCGAGACCCGATCCGAGGTCTGGGGGTAGCATTGGCTTCAACGGCGACGAGCGGCGCTTGAAGCTGGACAAGGTCTTTGCGGCGATTTGGGAACGGATTTTGGGACTTCTGCACTTTTTGTTTAAGAAACAGGTCGGAGTTGCCTCTTTCTTTTTTTTTTTGCGGAGGTCGACACGCCAAAGGAAGCCTTTTGTGGATGACTTTCTCCCTTGCCAAAGCGAATCGACCGAATAAATCGACATTTTGGTTTTCCTCCTTTATGGTTTCCATTGTTTGTCATGGCCCGCACAAGGTGATCACCTTCTATTTCCCGGGCCCCTTTGGGGGAAAATCACTTTCAGCTTATTTCAGCCTGGGTGTAGCTTTGTGACACTTGAAGGGAAACAAACGGACTCCCTTGCAGGACGCCCGGTAAACCATGATAATTATCTTAGTAGAACCAAAAGTCTATGTTTTGGTCGCTGCCCGATTGTTGGACAAGCCTGTATTGGCTTGTGGTTGGAAGCGAGACTCTTTGAGATAAGGTATTCGAAGCTACCAGGAGTTTTGTGACGACATGGCACTTGGATGTTCAACCAACTCAGTAAGTAGGTTACACCCATGGATATCACTGGGGCAACTGGGGTTAGTCCCCTTGTTCCCAGGGTTACAAGCTACTTCCCACGGTAGTTGAACCACCCCCAGCACGCTAGTAGTCATATTCTTGTTTGAGGTTGCCCATGTCTTTGGTTGGAAAGGGAAGCCACCAGGACACCAACTGTTAAAGGGCATCCAGTGATGATTATTCTGTTTGAGGCTACTCGTTTTTCCCCCCAACTGCTGAAAGCTTTGGGGTCTCAGCCCAGATAGGCTCCGGGGTGGTCCGGGGCGGCCCTGAGGCAAGGTTCCACGAGGGTTCCGCCAGGGTTGCACAGGTTCTGCGAGGGCTGCGGGATGAAGAGCACCGCATGCTGTTGGGGATATCATCTGAGCTTATTTTTTGGTTTCGGAGGGAAACCACAAGGAAACCAGCTGTTAAAGGGAAACGATTGGAGGTCTAAACCGCCCAGGAACGTGGCCGTCACGCGGGCCAAGCACCGTGCATGGATCGTGGGGGATATGGAGACGCTCTACGCCGCGCAGTCGAAAGGCCCGGCTCACCGGAACCCAGGGGGTTCGGTCAGGTTTCAATTTGATTTAGTATTGGTAGACTTGAGTTTTCATTTGATTTAGTATTGCTGGAGCTTCCTTTTGAAATTTGGAACTGGGTTTCCAGTTGATTTAGTGTTGGTAGACTTGAGTTTCCATTTGATTTAATATTGCTGGGGCTTCCTTTTGTTTTTCTTGGGGGGGCAAGGCAACAAGACTTTATTTTGGGGGCCCCTGAAATAATGTCAAGTTGGGGGCTGAAGTACTACCCCCTTTGTGGGTTTGATGGTGGGCAGGTTTTAAACAAGAGACATGTAAGAAAACATGGGTTTGGTAAAGCTGACAATTAGGATTCAAGAAACAAGGTACCAAAGATCCAAGGACCAGGTGTTGGCTTGGCTATCTCTCCTCTCTTTTCTCTCTTTCTTTTCCTTTTTTTTCTTCTTCTTTTGGGGTGGGGATTTTTTGGCGCGGGTGGCGGGTGCTTGTCTTTAATCCATGTGCATGTATTAATCTTTTTGGGCCCCCCATTTGTCTTTATGACGCGTGCATTTCTTAATCCGATTTGGACATTAACTGCTAAAATTGAAATTTTGCCCCGCTTCCAACGTCAACCAAGATTGGTTAACCCTACAAATATTTTTCGACGCCATAGAAACCGGGCTCACTCGCGCTCGCGCTGGCGCTCGGAGAAACCCCGCCTCGCAGGCAACGTGTGGCGGGATCTGCTGGCCTTCGCGTGGGCCAGGGGCTGCGTGGTGGTGGTTGGGAAGCATTTTTCCAATTTTTGCTGGTGGTTTAGTGCTTGAAATCCAACCACCTACACAGGGCTCCAGAAAGAAAAAAAACATCTTGAACCACCACTTGAAACATGTTGCTTTTTTCAACATCAAAATAGAGTTGGAAACCACCGTTTACAAGTTGCAATGCTCAGGTGTAGAATGCATCCGGATCCCTGCCAAAACTGCCATTGTTCCCGAAAGCATGGCGAAGGGTTCTTCCGCTGGGTTCACTTGAATTGTTCTCATGAGAGTCATTACAAGGTGTCATTGCAAGGAATCATCATCATGAAAGTCAATGCAAGGAGTCATTGCAAGGAGTCATTGCAAGGAGTCATTGCAAGGAGTCATTGCAAGGAGTCATTGCAAGGAGTCATTGCAAGGAGTCATTGCAAGGAGGCAAGGATTGCAACTTGCACTTGACTCCTTGCACTTGCAACTTGCACTTGACTCCTTGCACTTGCAACTTGACTCCATGCACTTGCAACTTGCACTTGACTCCATGCACTTGGCTCCTTGCACTTGGCTCCTTGCACTTGGCTCCTTGCACTTGGCCCCTTGCACTTGCAACTTGCACTTAACTCCGTGCACTTGCGACTTGCACTTGACTCCATGCACTTGGCTCCTTGCAACTTGCAATGGCTCTCATGACTCCTTGCAATGACTCCTTGCAATGACTCCTTGCAATGACTCCTTGCAATGACTCCTTGCAATGACTCCTTGCAATGACTCCTTGCAATGACTCCTTGCCATGACTCCTTGCAATGACTCCTTGCAATGACTCCTTGCATGACTGCTTGCAATGACTCCTTGAAACAAGCAAGGAGTCAAGTGCAAGTTGCAAGTGCAAGGAGTCAAGTGCAATTGACTTGCGAGGAGTTAAAATCTCTTCTTAGGGCGGCGGGGTAGTGCCGACGACACTACACGAAAATCGACCCTCTGCGGGGATCGGCGTGGTCGAGGTGCAAAAACCCATGGTTTTTTGCGATTTCTGCGGTGCTCGCGCGACCCTCTGCGGGGATCGGCGTGGTCGAGGTGCAAAAACCCATTTTTTTTTTTGCGATTTCTAACCTGCTCGCGCGACCCTCTGCGGGGATCGGCGTGGTCGAGGTGCAAAAACCCATGGTTTTTTGCGATTTCTAACCTGCTCGCGCGACCCTCTGCGGGGATCGGCGTGGTCGAGGTGCAAAAACCCATGGTTTTTTGCGATTTCTGCGGTGCTCGCGCAACCCTCTGCGGGAATCGGCGTGGTCGAGGTGCAAAAACTCAAGGTTTTTTGCGACTTTTGTTGTTCGAACTGGTCCTCGGGAGTTGTCTCGTGGTTCGCGCGCCTGCTCCCGGAACCGGCGGGTCGCGGGTTCGATTCCTCCCTGGTCCGCGGGCGGGCGTCGCAAGATGCAACTTGCATTTTACAGCAACTTGCGCAGAGCAACTTGCGCAGAGCAAGTTGCACAGAGCAACTTGCGCAGACCAACTTGCACCGACCAGTTTGCGCAGAGCGCCTTGCCTAGAGCAACTTGCGCAGAGCAACTTACGCAGAGCAACTTGCACAGAGCAACTTGCACAGAGCAGCTTGCACAGAGCAACTTGCAGGGAGCGCAATTTGCACAGAGCAACTTGCAGGGAGCCACTTGCAGGGACCAACTTGCCGGAGCAACTTGCGCGGAGCAACTTGCGCAGAGCAACTTGCACAGTGCAACTTGCGTAGAGCAACTTGCGCAGACCAACTTGCACCGACCAGTTTGCGCAGAGCACCTTGCCTGGTGCTGTCTCGCGCTTGCTTCACGAAGTGTAGGGAAAAAGAACGCATCCTGCAGCGTTGGGCCGACCTCGCTTGCGATGTTCTGCTTTCGGGCCAACCGTGGTCTAGGTTTTTTCCTCCAACCAAGGCTGGGTCTTGCCGGCCCTCACAGAGAAGCCGCTGGCGCCGCCGCCGCGGAAGCTGCCCCGCGCGCGCCCGGAGAGGCGAAACGGACGCGCCGAAAAGCGGGGTGGATGGGGGAGATAGATGGGCTCGGTATACGGGGGGGGGGGGGGTCGTTTTTTGTGGGTGCCCGTGCTTTGTGCGTGTGGTGTTTGAAGGGCAACCAAAAGGAAAAACACAATTTCGGGGTCCCCCCCCCAAAGAAAAAAATCAAAAACACCCAGGATCTGTGTTTCTAAACCTTGGTTGAAACATCGAAGCCAGCATTCCGATGTACAACTTAGGGGTGCCAATTTGCGGTGAAGGGTAACAAGATTGGGGCATGCCCCTTGAAGATCAAACACCACATCGATGTTGGGGGGAAAAGGGGGGTCCCCGAAGGCTGCCTCAGAACCCTAAATATCCCCACCACAAAAAAACACCAAATGTTATCCCCGGATTTATGAACCCCTGGTTGATAACTAGGGTGGTGTCCCCTTTTAGTGGGGATTCAGAGCACTTTTGGAGGGGTTATGGGACGGGTTTGTTAATCCTGGGTCCCCCCTTCCCACATCCCTGTTTCGGGATCCATAACCTGAAGCGTGTCGTTGCCAGGTGGTGGAGCCCACTCATGCGTCAGGAGTGGGAGGACGGGGTCTCAGTTCTCAGGAAAGGGCTTCTCTCGGTGGCCTGGGGCCCGGCGGTTTTCGTTTGGAGCTACTTTTGACTCCCTGAGTTCAACATTCCGGGTGAATTCTCACGACCTCACACGACCAGAATTCACCCCAATTGGTTGATGTGGGGAAGGACTAACCCCAAACACCGCAAGTTTCAGGTGGGTGAAATATGAGAGTTCACTCAGAACAGTTTGTCTTCCGTACCTTGTTGGGAAGACCCTCTTAGTGGAAAACAAGAAGTTCGGACTTCTTTGGCCCATCCACTCAGAAAGTGAGATTTGTGTTTCTCCTTATTGCCCTATTTGTTCACATCCATCGTTTTCAACCTTTCAACTTTGGCTTGCCAAATTGTATTGCAAAGGCCATTCACAGGCTGCTTGGTAAAGTGTGTCCCTGGCAGTGATATGCCACCATTGGTGGGGAACTCGGTCAACCATGCCTGACTCGCACTTTCTGTCAGAGGCAAAACGTACTAAGCTCAACGGACACACTTTGCAATTTGTACAGCTGAGTCAGGAGAGGCCCGAAATGGAACATGGCACGGCGCAAACCGCTCCCAGCTGTTCAGTAGCACCCTTGTGGCTTCACACAGGGAATCACCCAGCCAAAAGTATTCAAAGGTTTCATGTTTGTTTTCTACCAGCGCTTCATTCAGCTTCCTCCCCCCCCTAATCAATGACCACCTGAGCGGAGGGCAAAACCTCTCAAGACCAGTTTAGTAAAGGGGCGCCAATATCGGACGGTCCGCGTAAGGTTTTTCCTTTTTGTGCGTAAGCTTGCGTAAGCACGCGCGTAAGCATGTTGCAAATATTGCGCGCGTAAGCCCGCGCGTAAGCACGAAGCGACCAAATGCTGACTAGGGCCACAGCGAGCTATCTCCAGAGGCGTATAAGACCCACCACTGGGAAAAACGATTTAGTTCGGCGAGCTAAATCCTTTTTTGTGCTTGCTTCAAAAAACGCGAGGTATCCCCACTTGCCGGGAGGGCCACAGCGAGGTATCTGCAAGGCTCGAAACAAACTGCGCGGCAATAGAGCCACCAACGGGAAAAACGGTTTAGTTCTAAATTTCTTTTTTTGCGCTTGCTTCAAAAGCTGAAAACAAAGTCACAGCAAGTCACAGACGGCTGTTTTTTGGGGGGCAGTCCAGCTGCAAGAAGCAAAGCTGGAGGTGCGGAAAAGACCGGGGCGCTCTCAGCCAAAAGGCAAGTCATCGGCAGCCTTTGCGTAAGCTGCGCGTAAGATGTGAGAATCCAAGTGCGCGGCGCGTAAGGTTTTTCAAGTGCAGCGTAAGCGACGCGTAAGCTGTCGCGTAAGCTGTTTTGATACCGGCAAGAAACACACAAACGGTTTTGCCCTCCGCTCACCTGGTCTTTCCCCCAACTCAGTTGTTCAGTGGCGCCCCTTTTCCTTCTTTTTTGTGGGTGGCTGCCGCACTAAAAAAGGTCTTCACAAAAAAGGGTTCCTGAACAACTGAGCCAATGACCACCTGGTAGGCTGCTGCTTGGCATTTGCGGCACCACGTCAGGAGCAACGGCCGCTGGGCTGGATGCGGTCCTTGGAGCGGCCGGACTTTGGGAGGCATCCCTACTGCAGCTCGGAGGCTGTGTTGGAGGCTGAGCCATTTGTTGGGTAGGTGGTTTGGAGGTGTTCGCAGGGGTGGCTTCCCTTTTGCCCACAAGAGCCAGTTCTTCCAGATTTGCGGAAAAGATTTTTTTTAATGTTTATCTGTTGGCTTCAAAGGGAATCAATTTCACTGCTGGACATAGTTGCTCGTTTTGGCCAGGGGTGAAACAAGCAAATGGAAGGAGGGGTTGTAGCCCAACCCTCCCTCCGCAGGAAATTTATCCAAACCAGGTACCCTCCGACATGCCTTAGGTTAGTGGAAGAAGGGTGACCATCTGGCTTGGTAGGGCCTGTCTTAAAAGGGAGTTGCCGCCAATTTTGTTAGCAAAGGGGAAAAACACAGTGTTTGGCGTTTTGTCTGGCACCACTTCGGCTTAAATTACTTGATCGATTAATTGATGACCCCCCTCTACTCCACCAGACGGCGGGCTCGGTGTGGGGGCTCATGATTCCAAGAGCATGCGTGCGCGTGTGCGAGTGCGAGTGCGAGTGCGTGTGCGTGTGCGTGTGCGTGCGTGCGTGCGTGCGTGCGTGCGTGCGCGCGCGCGCGGGTGGGTGGATGGGTGGGTGACTGGGTGGGTGTGTGTGTGTGTGTGCGTGCGTGTGCGTGTGCGTGCTTGTGCTTGTGCTTGTGCTTGTGCTTGTGTTTGTGCTTGTGCTTGTGCTTGTGCTTGTGCTTGTGCTTGTGCTTGTGTGTGCGCTTGTGTATGTGCGCGTGCGTATGTTTATATGTGGGTGTGCTTGTGTGTGTATGTCTATGTGTGTATTTGTGTGTGTGTGCATTTGTGTGTGTATTTGCGTGTGCGTGTGCGTGTGCGTGTGGGTGTGTGTGTGTGTGTGTGTGCGTGCGCGTGCGCGTGCGCGTGTGCGTGTGCGTGTGTGTGTGTGTGTGTGTGTGTGTGTGTGTGGGTGCGTGTGTGTGTGCGTGTGCGTGTGCGTGTGCGTGTGCGTGTGCGTGTGCGTGTGCGTGTGCGTGTGCGTGTGCGTGTGCGTGTGCGTGTGTGTGTGTGTGCGCGCGTGCGCGTGCGCGCGCGCGTGCGCGTGTGCGTGTGCGTGTGCGTGTGCGTGTGCGTGTGCGTGTGCGTGTGCGTGTGCTTGTGCGTGTGCGTGTGTATTTTGTGTGTATATATTTACGTATACGTGTGTGTGTGTGTGCGTGTGAGAAACCCAGGTTTCTGTGTTCGGTGGCGCCTAAGAAAACAAATGGCGCAACCATCCACAACACACCAGCAGCCAGCCCATTCGAGGCAGCCTTTGCGAGAAGCTGGCGGAGGATGGGCACCTCGAGAGCAAGCAGCACCGAGGCAACAAGCGCCGGGAGCGGCAAGTCATGACCTTGACACGGCCAGTGAAGGCGGGGCCCGGCTTGGAACTCCTGAAATGTGCGCCGGAAATCAGACGATGTGTTTTCCATTCCCCGGGTTTTTTCATCTTCACTGGACAATATGCTCTGATCCTTTTTCAGAGGACCTAGAGAGCGTGATCCCCATGAAAAAGGACACAACTTGTTCATTCTCTGCAGTTTGCCTACAACAAGGTCACGTACGCAGAGCCCCGGAGTAAAGTACCTTCAAGTGAAAAACTGACACAAGCCTGCCCAACGTGAGGAACCCGCCAGAAAGCCCCTTGGGAGGAAAATTGTATGAACATTGTCTTCCAGCAGCAGGTTTCATGGCAAGTGGGTGAGGTAAATTCGGAGTGGCGATCCGGAGGTCGCTGCCAATTTCGTGATTCGGGATTTAATCACATTTCGGGATTTAATCACATGTTCGGGATTCGGGATGCGGGATGCGGGACTGGGATGGCCCCATCCTCAGATCCGGGATTCGGGATTCGGATTCGCGCGCGAATCACATTCTCGACCAGGTTCTCCGGATCACGTCTCTAAATTCGGGTCTCCGTTTTTGTACTTAAGGTTTGCAAAATGCAAGGCGAGGGGCGACCTTGGGAGATCTCCATGGCAGCAAGCTTCCCTTCAAAGACTCTCAACTCGAATTAGGCGAATCCACATATAGCTCTTTGGGGGTTGTGCGAAGCTGTTTCTTTTTGTGGCAATCAAGTTTATGCACTTGTTTTCACAAATCCACTTGGGAGAAGAATCAAATGTAAAAGCAACTGAAAGGAAGCAAGACGGAGGATGAAATTCACTGGAACAAATGTTCTCTCATTTTTCCGGAGGACTTTAAGCAAGTGGACTCAGGAGCCCCAAGAGCCGAGAGCGAAGGGGCTTTTAGTCCAGGGGGCCAATGGCGCTTCGGGACACCAAGCCGTTCGGGGCCGCCCCAAAATTTGGAGAAGAACCCCTGGCCTAAGGGTCATGACCCCGGACCCTGCAATGGAGAACCCCGACCAATTCCTCGCCCTTGAGAACAACCAGTTTTAAAGGCCCAAAAACAATCGAGCTGCACGGGTGACTGGATTTGTTGGCAACCCAAAAAAGGCCCTGGATTGCCCTTTTGCCAGACATGCCAAAAGTGGCATGAGTGTCCTTTCAGTTGTCGCTTCAGTTAAAAGGCTCCCTCTGTTTGTTTGCACAAGCCTCACTTATTAATTTTTAGACTTCAGTCACTCTGTGGGTTTGGACCAGAGTGGCAAACAACAAGTTTGGGAAGATGGTTTCTGGCCCATCCACTCAAGTAGAAGCCCTGGTCTACCTGGATGTGATCGATTTCCGAATTTGAGCAGAAAAGGAAGTAGTTCTCATTGAAGGGACTCCACTGCACTGGTGTTGCCTGAGTCGTGGTTGGGAGCGTGACGTTGGATTCCCCGCTGAACAGAATCGGCTTTCAAGGGAAGAGCCTAGGGGGTTGGGGTAGTGAAGGGGGGAGGGCGGGTAGATTTTCCCAGCCCAAGCTGTTGCCTTTCCCTCCCTTTGTCTTTATTCTCTTGCTGTTCTGAACTCATTGCCCAAAGCCATCCTTTTGAACCTTTGGTTTTCGGTTTTTGGTCCATGTTCATGGCCCCAAAAGGTGATGATTTGTTTATTTCCTGGGTGGAATCCGTTGGGCCAGGTTGGTTTCCTCAAACTTGGTTGCGTTCCTTTTGGGTTTTTGAAGCCCCCTTTTTGGTCTGTGAGGGGAAACTGAACGGAAAGCCACCTTTTTGGGGAACCCTCAACAAAGACGCAGCCTTGTGTTTCCCTTAATGCGGAAGCTTCCCCTCACACCACAAGGGTGTAAAACTGTGTTGCTTTCAACTCCCCGCATGGGTGTTCGTTGTCATTTGTGCGTTGTTGGCAACCTGGGTGACAATCCCCTCATACGTTGCCCCAAGTGGAATCAACCCTGTTAGTGGTTTATAACCCAGGTTGCTAACCGCTTGCTGACTTGGCGAATCGAACATCCAAACATCCCTTGGTTGCCAATCCAACTTGGGCCCAGGGCTTTTTCGTCTCTCTGCCCAACGAACCGCCGGGCGGCTTTTCCTTGACCTCAACGCGCAAGGGCCTGCGGGTGGCGCAAATCGAGGCCAACTCGGGGCTGAGCCACTGGAATGCGCCTTGAACCCACGGCGTGGGCGGTTGGGGCCCGTCTTCATTGCCAGGCTTCACCGGCCCTTTGTCCTTTTGGTGATGCAATGTCTGAAGCGAATCAGTTTTATTGTCCCTTCTTGTTTTTTTTTGGGGTTTTTAAATCTAGCACTACTTGTTTTTTCTCAGAGAACAAAAAAAGCAAATGGCGGTTTTAAATCAACGTCACTGTTTGGATCCAAGGGCTGTGTGGCCAGGGGACAAAGGGCGAGACTCTTTGCTTGTGGCTGAGGTGAATGCCACCAGACTTTGGCAGGGCAAGCCCGGGATAAGGCTAAGGCAGCAAGATGTCAGCTTTCGAAGTCTCGTCTAGGCTTGGGGTTGGGAATGTCTGAGCCAGACCTTCCTGTTGGCGGGCCATTCGAAATAAAGAAGGGCAGAACCAGCGGCCGTTGCACGAAGCGACAGCAGACACAGAACCCTGCATCCCATTTGTGCAGGCTTTGTGCTGGCAGAGTTGCTCGGTTGTACAGACTTGTGACGTCTCCGCGGAAGTGAACGAGTGACAACTCTATGAAACTGACCGGCCAATCCGTGCTGCTCAGATGTTGGCACACGCCTCGGATTTTTCCGGTTGGCGCCCCAAATCCCGTGACATACTGTCGACTGACGAAGTCCATTTCGCACCACCGTCCAGCAACCCTGGAATGGTTCGATCCCCCCCATGTAAATACATATATTTGCCTTTCCAAGTCCTTCCTCG
>CAUJNA010003286.1:634892-721460 GCA_963377175.1 Effrenium voratum
TTTGCAGAGATTTAATTGCACCCCTGTTCGAATCATCACTACCCCGCTCTGTTTTTCTTAATGGTTTTTTTGTATTTTTTTTGCTGGGATTGAAATGCCCTCCTGTTTGAAGCATCATTGTTTTGACCCCGTCAACCCGCCAGCTACATTTTTGGATTTTGTTATCCACGTTTTGTTGGTGATGCTAGGGATGTTGGTCGGACATGCGGGGGATGTTGAAAACGATGCTGAAAATGTTGACGAGCTAGTGTAAAATGCGTCAATTTCGCGAGAACATGCTGTAAAATACGACATTTTGCTGGCCCGGACGAAAAACGAAAAAAAATCCCAAAACAAAACGAAAAAAATTCCCAAAATAAATCCGCACCCTGTTGCTGTTGCTGTTGCTGTTGCTTCTGCTGCTGCTGCTGCTGCTGTTGCTGTTGCTGTTGCTGTTGCTGTTGCTGTTGCTGTTGCTGTTGTTGTTGTTGTTGTTGTGGTTGTGGTGGTTGTGGTGGTTGTGGTGGTTGTTGTGGTTGTTGTTGGTTGTTGTTGGTTGCGGTTGGTTGCGGTTGTTGGTGTTGCTGTTGTTGTTGTTGTTGTTGTTGTTGTTGTTGTTGTTCTTGTTGTTCTTGTTGTTCTTGTTGTTCTTGTTGTTCTTGTTGTTCTTGTTGTTGTGGTTGTGGTTGTGGTTGTGGTTGTTGCTGTTGCTGTTGTTGTTGTTGTTGTTGTTGTTGTTGTTGTTGTTGTTGTTGTTGTTGTTGTTGTTGTTGTTGTTGTTGTTGTTGTTGTTCTTGTTCTTGTTCTTGTTCTTGTGCTTGTTCTTGTTCTTGTTGTTGTTGTTGTTCTTGTTGTTGTTGTTCTTGTTGTTGTTCTTGTTGCTGTTCTTGCTGTTCTTGTTGTTGTTCTTGTTGTTCTTCTTGTTCTTGTTGTTCTTGTTGTTCTTGTTGTTCTTGTTGTTTGTGTTGTTCTTGTTGTTCTTGTTGTTCTTGTTGTTGTGGTTGTTGTTGTGGTTGTGGTTGTGGTTGTTGCTGTTGTTGCTGTTGTTGTTGTTGTTGTTGTTGTTGTTGTTGTTGTTGTTGTTGTTGTTGTTGTTGTTGTTGTTGTTGTTGTTGTTCTTGTTCTTGTTCTTGTTCTTGTTCTTGTTCTTGTTCTTGTTCTTGTTCTTGTTCTTGTTGCTGTTCGTGTTGTTGTTCTTGTTGTTGTTCTTGTTGTTGTTCTTGCTGTTCTTGTTGTTGTTCTTGTTGCTGTTCGTGTTGTTGTTGTTCTTGTTGTTCTTGTTGTTCTTTTTGTTCTTGTTGTTCTTGTTGTTCTTGTTCTTGTTCTTGGTGGTGGTGTTGATGGTGTTGGTGTTGGTGTTGGTGTGGGTGTGGTTGTGGTTGTTGTTGTTTTGCCATTAGGTTGACTCACATGTTTTTAACTGTGGCTTCGCGCGTTCTTTTTCCAGGTAAGCCTTAGTCACGGTGGTTAGCCCGGTGGTTTGGGATTTGTAGAGGGTCCCTTGAGGGTAAATGGGAAACCACCAGGCTCCAAAGCACCAAACCACCGGGCCCCAAACCCATGGTGGTTGTTGGGTTTTACATTTTGCATTTTTGCTTGTTCTGGTTTAGTGGGAAATCCCCACTTAACTGCTAAAATTCAATTTTTTGCTCCCCTTCCAACGTCAACCAAGGCAAGTGGACTTTCTTCTCAGGGGCTTCTTCTTTTTGCGAGTAGGAAGGGGGGTTTTGCAAATGGCATTTGACACCCGGGGCAGACATGTCTCCGGCAGTCGAAGGCTTCATCGTGCAGTTTTGCTGGTTTCTTTGTGGGTTCCATGTCAATCTGCGCTAAACCAGCCACAGCTTTAATATGCCCGTGTGCTACTGGGGAATGAAAACCCGCCCTCAAAGAGAACAACAGCCACTGAGCCAGGCAGGGTTCAAGTTTGCAAGCCCCCCAAGAGACTCCAACACAAGGTTCATGCATTCCGACCAAGCACCTCATTCTTGCGTCCGGGTGGCATCCAGGAAATGGGATTGTGATTTGCAACGCAAGGTTGGCATTGTGTTTTTTGCAGATTCTGCCACAATCCACACATAAGGGTGTTTTTTGTTGAGGGTACCCGTTGTTTGCGGGTTTAAAGGGGGTTGAGTTCAATCCTTGCACCCTTTCAAAGGAGAGGTTGAGCAAAGGCAGTGCTTGAATGTTCAACCCCCTGGCTGCAGCCATGGCTCTAGGACATCTCACTTCCTGAGCTCAACTGGGATTTCCTCACTTGGTGGGCTTGGATCATTTTGGGAGTGAATCAACGGTTGGTTACCTTTTTTTGGGGCCATCCAGTCGATCGGAAGTGAGTCTTATTGGTGTCAGCTCCCTTACCCTGGTCAGGACCTACTGAAGTGACCCTCCAAGTAGTCCCCCCCCCCGTTTTCACCTTTTCAGCCATGATGAGAATCGCAATCGAGTGGTTGATTTGGTTTGTCTCAAATTTGGGGGACCGCCAAAATTGTGTTTTTTTCCTTTTCGTTTCACCCCCAAAGTGTGTACCCTTGCAAAAAACCCTCAGTCTTGAAAAAAAACAAGTTATATCCTCAATGGTTGTTTTTCCTCAAAAGCTGGCAGCTATGGGGACCATAGGCCCAGATAGGCGGTTTGGGGCAGCTTAGGGGCGAGAATCCGGGAGGTTCAGGGCTGGGGGCATCACCTGGGCAAATTTACCCCAGGTGTACCCTTGAAAAGCCATTTGCCTGGAATGCTCTCATTGCTGACGTCCCGGCAGCCGGCCCGTACGCCTGTTTGCGTCTGCTTTGGGTTTGCGTGTGTTTCCTCAAGTGTGGCATTATGAAAAACAAAAACGAAGGTCGCCTCAAATTTGAGTTTGTCTCCGAAAAAAGTTGCTTTCTTTAGGGAGACAAACGACGTTAGGTCGCCTCAAAAAGGGGAAGCGCCACCCTCGATGCCCGTCGATGCACGTCAGGTGGAGGGCCTTGTGGGGGACCAGGCCGCAGCAAGGGTCGCGAGGCCCGAGACGGACGCCGAGGGAAGCGCGGCGCAGCTTCGGATGACGGTGGCGGATGATGGGGATGAGTCAGAGAGCGCCTGGGATTTTTTTTGTTTTTTTTTTGCAGTTTGTTTTTGAGACTTAGGGTGACTTGTAAGTGGGTTACCACCGTAAGCTATATTTGCTGAAATGGTTTTGTCTTATTTCAGGTTTGGTTTCAAATGGAAATCGATTTCACTACTGTTCTCATTGATGTGTCCTTTTCGTTTGATAGAGGGAATCGATTTCAGTACTGGACATAGTTTTTCATTTTTCAAGAGGGCGAAAGAGCAACTGGAAGGCAGGTGCACCTATTTTGGGGAGGTTTGCAGTGCTTCTTCGTCTCAAGGTCGGATCGATTTTGGAGCAGACGGTCAGATTAGTTCATACCAATCTCAGAATTTACCGCCGCACCTGTTCCACATGGCGGTTGTTTGCAAAAGGCCCCAAACATTTTCGTCCAGGAAGGTGTTTTTCAGTGGTTTTAGTACGGTTTTTTTTTTTTTTTTAAGCGTTTGGCTTTCGTTTTTAGAGCCACTTTTTGGCTCATGTTGGCTTTTCTTATCTTTACTGTTCTTGGCTCAAGTTTTGCTTTATTTTTGATTCTGTTCATATTTTGGTGGGAACGCATTTTTTTTGCCACCCTACCGTTTGGGCGTTGTGAAGTTCTTGGTCCTAGGCTTCCGTGACTGCCCATTTCTTCTTGTAGCGAGCCCCCGATCTCCGTGACCAGGCTCTGGTGCCCGGAATCCATCCTTCTTTCTTGGGCACATGGTCAACCCCTGAGAATTAATGCGGGGCAGAGGGTACTTGAGAAATAAGAAAACACACGTTAAGTAAGCAAATAAAGTGGACAACAGAAAATCAGGGTACCCCAAGATGGTGGTTTGTTCCTTCGGGTTTCCTTTCAAAACCATAAACAAGAAGGTAGCCTCAAACGACAGGCCCACTGAGTTTCCATCGTCTGACTCAGAGTTATTATATAGCAAGGAGGGCCACCATGCTGTGGCTTCGAACCAATATGCCAAGATAAAAGTAGATGTCACAATCGCTTTTATCTGGGTATGTGCACGAAATAGCGGAAGAAACAAGTAAGCACAATGAAAAGCCGAGCAGGACAGTCTCAGCCACAAATCGGTCCGGCCACCCTTGTGATTATCTACACGACTTAGGGTAGACCTTTAGTACCGAGTCTCACGTGGTAGTTGTGCCTACCTTCGCTCAACAGCATTGGATTTAGGTGCTTCTCAAAGTGTTGGGTCCCCCCAATGCCTGGGCATTTGGCGAAGTTAAAAATAACCCGCTAATAGCAGGATCAACTCCACTGAACGGGGGATTGGTAAGTGGGTTATCACCGATCGGCGCGTAGATAGAGCTTTTGGGTAGACCATTTTAGTAGTAATCATTGGTTTTGATTATGGCTCATGTCAGGCTGAAGCCCCCCCAACCACTCTTTCCCCCCCAACCCTCCCCCCTCCTCTCCCCCCCTCTCCCCCCTCTCCCCCCTCTCCCCCCCCCCAACAAACCCCACCAACCCCCCCCCCCTCCCCCCCGCAACCCCACCCAACTTCGCCACCAACCGCCCCCCAACCCCCCAACCCCAGCGCCCAACTTCGAGGCTCGGAGGACGTCTCCGGCTCGGACCTCCCGGAGCCCGAGTCCGAGGCGGCCCCGGGCCGCGAAGCCTCGCCCTGGGCCGGCTATGCGGCAGCTGAAGGCGAGAGCGCGAGAGCGAGTGCGGGGCGGGGAGCGGGGGGCGGGCGGGTGGCTGAGGAGAAAGGAGCCTAGGAGTGGTTGGCAGGTGTTGGCTGGGGTTCCGGAAGGTGTTGGCTATGGGTTGCGGGGCATGCGACACGGGCTTTTTGTTTGCTGCTCGTTTATCCCCGTCCTCTGAAACATGTGTAGAGGGGGGGGGGGGGGGCGCATCTTTCTGCCGGTGGGTATGGGGAAGTCATGTATATTCAGGCGTATTCAGGGGGGCCTCATGAGGGAAGGGGGGTTGTTTGATTGTTTGTTTGTTTGTTTGTTTCTTTCTTTCTTTCTTTCTTTCTTTCTTTCTTTGTTTGTTTGTTTGTTTGTTTGCTTGCTTGTTTGTTTGTTTGTTGTCGTTTCTTTGTTTGTTTCTTTGTGTGTTTGTTTGTTTGTTTGTTTGTTTGTGTGTTGTCGTTTCTTTGCTTGTTTGTTTTGTTGTTGTTATTTCTTTGTTTGTTTGTCGTCGTTTCTTTGTTTGTTTGTTTGTTTGTTTGTTTGTTTGATTGTTTGCTTGCTTGTTTGATTGTGTGTTTCTTTTCTTCTTGTTTTGTTTGTTTGTTTGTTTGTTTGCTTGCTTGCTTGCTTGTTTGTTTGTTTGTTTGTTTGTTTGTTTGTTTGTTTTGCATGCGTGGTTGCTGGCTTGCGTGTTTTTTTGTTTTGTTTTGTTGTGTGTATTTATTTCTTTTTTTTCCTTTCTTTTCTTTTTTTTTTTTTGTGGTTGCTGGCTGGTGGGCTGGCTGGCTGGCGGGCTGGCTGGCTGGCTGGCGGGCTGGCTGGGTGGCTGGCTGGCTTGCTTGCTTGCTTGTGTTTTTTGTTTTTGGTTTTTTCTTCCTTTTCTTCTGTGAATCAATCTGCAAAATCACAAAGCAGATGAGCTCGGGACTACTACTTTCAAAGGGTCCAAAGGGGGGGATATTTTCAACAATCCTTTCCGGGGGTTATATAGCCAGGCGGTGAGCGCTTTCCGCCGCCGGAGCGCCATGCCCCAGCGCCGGCGCTGGGCGGCCCCGGGTTCCCCTGGCAAGCCCTGTATGACGGCACCAAGGCTCGGCGGTGCCCTGGCGAATGGAAGGGAGGACGGAGGGGGAAGGACTGGCCCACTTGGCCAAAGCCAAAGCCGACCTTTGGACGTTTTAGGTCCGTCCCCCTTTTTTTGTTTTGGGTGTCCAGGTTCCAAAAGGTCAAAGTGTCAAAGTGTGCTATTTCCAGGCCCTTGTTACTTCCATTTGCTCAAGGATACTTTTTGTGTTCCCTGTTTGGTATCAAAAGGAATCTACCACTACTGTGGATATGTTTCGTTTTTTTCCGGAGGGCTTAAGCAAGCAAGTGGAGGGTTTGATGTTCACTAAGCATGGGCCAGATTCGAGCGTCTTGTTTTTGGGTGGTGGCAGCTGAGGTGGGAGGTGGGGCAGATGCCCGCAACGGAAACAACCCACGCGAAGAACAAAAAAAAAAAACAGGACCCCCGACAGGGAAATCGCGAGGGCTGATTGAGGGCCCAGTGCCACCCCTCTCGCGCCAGGCCGGAAAATCGAGCCCCTAAAATCTTTAGTGCATGTTGCTTGGCTGTTAGGACTTTAACTTTTTGCCAACTAATGGGGTTTTCCACTAAACCACTAAAAGTCAGTCACTTTTAGCAGGGGAGCAGAAAGCAACCGAGAAATGCTGCAGGTTTGGCTTAGACGCTGCCACAAGGATTGGGGCAACCTGTGCAGAGCAGTAGCGCATTCCCAACAGTTAGATGCAGCAGTTTATTCCCGTCGCAATTTTCCTCATGGCGCGGCCAAGCCAAACACAAGGGGCGTCGGCGTAAACCGAACCAGAAGTCGCAGCAAGAAGCCACTGCCCACAGTGGCACTTAAAATGTAACCCGATCCGTAAATCGATTTCACTACTGAACTTGTTTTTTTCAGGGGGCGCTATTCAGCAAATGGCACATACTGACCAACAAATGGTCGTGAAGCGTACCCAGAACCTCATTCTCATCATTTAGGCTCTTGCCCTTGGGCATTCATGGCCTTTCCCTGCACTTCCTAAGTTCCGTTTCGGACTTTAGTCACTTTTTGGTTTTGGACCATGTTGGTGGCAAATAACACCCTAGGGTTCAGCCCGCATTAAAAGAGTGGCAAGGCCCCAATTTGGATGATGACAATCTTCGGGTAAATGGTGGTTATATGAACCCAACCATCATGTTACTGGTGGCAACTGACCCCAGGGAACGAGTCCCAGCACGTTCCTTTCGACCTCCCAGGTGTAAGGGTTTGGACTCGGAGGAGCTGTGCAAATTTTACCACCGGGGCGAGGTGGTGGTGCAGCTGGCGGACTGGGAGGAGCCACCTGGAACCCACACGAGACCCGACCTGATCTTGCCTTAACCCAAAAAAGGGCACAAGAAGCACGGGTTGTTCAGGCGCTGGAGGGCAAATGCGTCCAGTTTCTCACACCCCGGATTCTTTGTGCCTGCTTGGAAACGGATCTTTGGGCTTCGCAACTGGTCTTTTTGGGTGTCAAAATGCAGAATACGCCCCCCCTCCCCCTGAGAAGGTAGGTGGCGCTTTGGTTTCTCTTTAGGTAAACCAACCTAAAAAGGGCAGCAGCTCAACACTTTAATTACGCCTATGTGGTTACGGATCTTTGGACTTTAACTTGTTGGTTGAAACAGCTCGGTTTTTCGAGTTGGAGCCACACAAACTGATTCTCTCTTTTTGTTGGGCAGAGGGTCAAAAGAACCAAGCTGCATAAGGGTACTAACAGTATGAGTTATGAGCTTGCTCAACACATTTTTCCTGACTGTCCCAGAATAATAAAGCACAAAAACATGGCACTAAAAAGGAACATGCAAACCATTTCTTCATGGTCATGACTTAAGTCTCAGTTGCCCAAAGCGAATCAACCTTTTAACCTTTTGGTTTTCCAATTTTGGTCTATCTTTAGTAAAGGCCCCAAAAGGTTAACCTTTTATTTCTGGGTCCTTTGGGCGAGGCGACTGAGAAGTTTGGTTTAGCAGTGCCCCACGCCCCAGCCTGATTGTGTTGCCCTTATGTAAACCGGGCTGTTCACTGATGCGAATGGACCCATCAGTTCGCGCATCATTTCTGGAGGTGGCCAATTTGGAAATGCGGGCACCCTTCCACACAAACCAACAGGCGCCAGTCGCCAGAGCAGACCACAACATGAAGCTAAGGAAAGGGTTGCGGAAGACAGGGAGGTTTCTTCCAGTGGGGAGGGCGCAAGGTGCTTACAAACCTTGAGAGTCGGTGCCAAGGTATGTGGGGTTTCGTCACCCTCAGCGGGGGTTCGAACCACTGGCCGACTCAATTTCTCACGGGTTTGCTTCCGCGTCTTTGTGTCAAGTGAACACCGCTCAAAATATCACTTCCTGAGTTCCTGCAGGCTTTATTTTTGAAAGAAAAACTCACAGTTGCGCAAATGAAAGCAGTTCTGCCTAGCGTCTCAATTGAATCGTGTCCCGACAATAAAGCAACATCCCCAGCAGCAAACCAGCCTGGCCGTCACTATTGTACGCAACGAAAACTGCAGCTGCAGCGCCCTTAACCCCAGTTCCTATGGTGACAGTTAGAATGATGTAGCCCGCCGGTAAAGTTAGAAGACTGAAGTGATCTGAAGTGATTTGCACACGCCTCACTTGCATCTATTGCCCCCGCACACCTCTTTCTTTCAAACAGCAAGGAAGTCCACCAGAGGCACCTTGCCAAGTTTCCAACGTTGGCCCTCAGATCTTGTGGCATCCCTTTCCTGTGCGAAAACCTGAGGCGGGACGTTTTACTATGCCCACGGTTGGGGGCTGACTTCCATATTTTTTTTTTTTGTGTGTGTGTGTGTCTTTGCGTACCCTCTTTGGACATTTTGGGGTCCAGTTCAAGGGGGGGCAAATGTTCCTGAGAGCGTTCAGTGAGATTCAGAGTGCTGTAGGGACCTGGTTGTGGGATGTTGTGGGCATGCTCTGTTTTTTGGGGCCTTTTTTTTGGGTAATGCCAAGGCAATCCCCTTCTTTAGATGACACCATTTATGAGAATGACCCAGTTCGCATGAGCCCTTCAGCCCCCTTATTCGTGGTTTGGCTTGGGGATTTGAAGCCTAAGACCCCAGGCTTCAGCCTCACCACCCTCACCACCTTCCATTTGCTCAATTTTTTTGGCTGTTGCCCAGTTGGTTTCAAAGGGACTCGATTTCACTACTGGAACGCATTTGCTCATTTTTGCCCAGTGGGCGAAAAGAAGCAATTGGAAGGCAAGGTCGTGTGGGTCAATGAAAGGCTACCAATGGGAATGGGGGAGGCCACCCTTTTCTGGAAAGATGTTCTCATAGGTGTCCTTCTTGGTTGTTTTGCCAGAAAAATAGATGGCCCTGGTTTACCTGGTGGTTTAATCATCTACCAGGCCATCTATTTCCCTTAAAAGGACACCTATGGATGTTCTCATTGGCTCAGTGGAGAAGAAGCAAATTGAAGCGGATCAGCCTTTGTGCATGGAGCGGAGGAGCTCGAGGACGGCATGCTGCGGATGCCCATCCGCCCGCCCAGCACGGACGCCGAGGCGGAAGCGGCCTGGGTGACGCTGGACGCCACTCGGTGCGGCGGCCGGCTGGTCTTCAAGGCCGAAAAGCCGCGACGTTTCTGGGGAATTCTGGGGGGGGAACGGGGGGGAGTTATGGGAGACGTCCGGAATTGTGTAAAGGAACCATTGTTTTAGGTGTTGCACTCGTTTCAGGAATTATCTTTCGAGGTTTTGTACTCGTCAGGAGCAACTTGTCAGGTTTTAGAGGCAAACCAAGGGAAACCACCCCGTTCTTGGGGCCCCCCATTTTAAAATCAGGCCATGATAACCAGGATTGACTGCGATGAGAGCGGTGCGTTCGAACTGAATGGCGGTAGGATGTTGCGCTGCTGATACTACTCGAAAACCCACCGGGGCACTCCCCTCTCTTTTACAACACACCCACATGGTTCCTTTTTGTTCACTCCCTGAATTCCTGAGCATCTTATCCTTTTTGAGAATGCAGTTGTGTTGTGTCAAACCTTTTGCCGATCCACTCAGGAATGATGGAAGCTGATGGGTTTGGAAGCCACTCCTTTTTTTGGCAAGATCGCCGTCCGAACACGCGCCCAAATGATGGTCCAAACATACGCGCGAGATTGTTGGACAGAGGGCAGTTCTTGTGTGATGTTGATGGGAACAGTTTTGTTCTGCCGGAGTTCTGGCCGGAGCTTCAGCTGATCTTTGTGTGTGTTTTTCCCCCAAAGGGTTTAGAAACCAAGGGCTTTTCCACGAATCTTACAGAATAGGTGATCCACCTTTGGCTGAAGAGGAGCGCCGAGTACACATTTGGCGATTCCTTGTGGCGATTCCACCTGGCAGGGTGTAGGACGCCAGCCATGTAGGGATTCCGCCCACCACCCACACAAAACACGTCAACAAAACCAGGGCTCGCTTTGAATTCCAACTTTCGAGTGGAATTCCTGCAAAAGGCTGGTTTCTTCAGGGGTTGGAAAACAGCACGAGGGTTTTTTCTTGACTGTTATTGGCTTGTATCTTTAGACTTTAACTTTTTGGGAAATAAAGGGGTTTTCCACTGAATCCCCAAAAAGTTAAACTTTTTGCAGGGGGGTCAAGAGCAATCAAGTTTTGAGCCACCTGTCTAGTGGAATTCCTGCCGCTTTCTTCCAGAAAGGTGCTTACTGCCCCGCTGGGGTTGAAGGGGCGGAGGGCGGCGAAAGCAGCGAAGGCCATGGGTTTCAAGAAAGCTGCGGTGCTTGGGCAGACCATTCTCATGGTTGTTTTTGAGAAGCATTTTGCATTTTTCTGGGTTTCCTTTCATTTCTTTGGTGCATGTTGCCAAGGGATGCTAGGGCTGAACAACTTTTTGAGCCAACTAATTGGTTTTTCCGGATTGAACCACTAAAAGTTAGTCACTTTTAGCAGGGGAGCAGAAAGCAACCGAGCTTTTACATTTTTCTAGGTCCCTTTTTTGGGGGGAGGGTTCCCCTACCAAAATAGACTACAGAAAAAAGTTGGTACCCTTATTGCAACCTCTCTACCGGAGGACCCAGATTTTGCTTATTGTGGTTTTGTGGGAAATCCCCACTGAACTGCTAAAACATGATTTTTTGCTCCCCTTCCAACGTCAACCCAGTTCTGGTATAAAAAAGAAAGTTCTCCCGGACGCCACTCGATCAGACGGGGGCACAAGAAGCAAGAAGCACATCGAAACAAACAAAGACTCAATTTTCAGTACGGGATTGCCTTCCACCCACGCCTTGGAACGGGGATGCAACCCGTGCCGAATCTGTCAGCGGATTGTTGTCTCAGTGAATCCTTCAGCGGATTCCCAAAAAAATGAAGACTTGCTGGGGCTTTGGTTCAGAAATCCTTCTCAGAACCCATTTGAAGAAAGGCCGCCCCAGTTTGTCACGTCACACCCAACGCCTACTTGGAGGGCCTACCTTGGTAAAAGGGTACCCCTCTCACGTGCCCAGAGCGACGAATCGACCAGATCACTTTTGGGCCACGGCCTCTGGGCGGCCAGAAGCTGAAGCTTTTCCTTCGGGTCCCTTGGGCTGCCACCGACCTGCCACCTTTGAGCCCAGAGAGGGGCGCCGGTTTCTGAGAAGTCGCCCGGTTTCAGCCCCTCTTCTCGGACACCCGCGGCTCGCTGTGGCGCCGCTGCGTTGAGAAGAAGGTGGTGCTGAGAGCCGAGCCGGGCCTGGGGAGCAAGGCGCCCCGGAGGGTTGTTTTGTTTGCTCCGGCTGTTGTGTCTGCTGGCTTGTCTTTATGAATTTATATACGGTATGCAACGTAATGCAGTGTGAAGTAATGCAATGAAAGGTATGCAATGTAATGCAATGTCATGCAATGTAGTGTAAGTTGTAATGCATGTATGTATGCATTCTAGGTATGTATGTGTGTAAGGCATTACTGTATGTAAGGTGGTTTCTTTGTTTGTTTCTTTGGTTTCCCCTGTTTTGTTTGTCTTTGTTGTTTTGCGTGTGTTGCATTGTTTTGTGTGTTTTTTCTCTTTGTTTTTTTTGTCTGGTTGGTTTCTTTGTTTGTTTGGTTTGGTTTAGTTTGGCCTGGTTTGGTGTTTGTGTTTGTTTGTTTGTTTGTTTGTTTGTTTGTTTGTTTGTTTGTTTGTCTGTTTGTTTGTTTGTTTGTTTGTGTGTTTGCTTGTTTTGTTTGTTTGCTTGCTTGTGTGCTTGTTTGTTTGCCTGCGTGTTTGTTTGTTTTTTTTGTTTGATTTTTGTTTGGTTTGATTGTTGCGTTCTTTGTTTGTTTGTTTGTTTGGTTGGTTGGTTGGTTTGTTGTTGGTTTGGTTTCAGTGTTTGTTGGCTTGGTGTTTGTTTGTGTGACGTGTGTTCGTTTGTGTCTGACGTTCGGCCGCTAACCAGCAAACAAGCGTTTGATTTCCATTGCCGAAGCATTGTCTGCCGCTGGGCAGGTGCTGGGCGACCTTCAGGAGCAGGCGGGGTATAGACACAAATCCTGTAGCAGTTGGTGGCTGGTTTACTTCAATCTTCGATATGTCAGCCACTCTGAGGTTTGCCCGCCCCATGTCACCGCTCCTGCGTGGGACCAGCATAAACCCTAAGCAGCATTGGTGGGCCCAACATAAACCCTAAAAGGTGTTAGTGTTGCAAACATAAGCCCTAAACACAACATAAGTCCTCAAACGTGTTGGGGCCAGCAAAACCCTATCTGGAGGCCAGCATCACCCCTAAAACAGCGTTCTTGGGGCCAGCATAAACCCCAAGACAGCGTTGGTGGCTCCAACATAAACCCCTCCGGGGTTGGCGCCCATCGGTTTTGTTTTGCGCTTGGTGTGAGGCGGTTTTTGTCCATCCACCGGCCACGAGGGGCGACCAAAGGCCAACGAGCGCAAGATGCCTCCGGGCCCTGGGCTCTTGGAGAGGTGGTCCTCTTGGCTTTCCGTTTCTGGGCGGGGAGGCGTGCCCTGGCAACCTGTGGCGGTTCCTCAGGTGCGAGTTGTTGGGCGGAATTTCCTGCGTTCCACACTTCGGAAAGCGGGTGCCGTCCAGGTCGGGACACGTGCCGTGGTGGGTGGTGCTTGTAGGTCTTGCTCGAAAGGAACGAGAGATCGGCGCATTGTTCAGGGTCCCTGACAAGCTCCTGGCGAGGGAGGGACCCAGCGTTCCGCGGGCCAAGCGAACCTAACTGTTTTGAATATTAACGGAAGGAACCCCATTCCCCCGAAGGGAGTTTTTTCAAATGGGTGGGTTTGTTGGGTTCCACGTGGGGGGTGGTTATATAACCAAACGGAAAATTTCGGAGTCGAGTTCGCCGAGGGTTTTCAGGGCCACAAGACCATTTCAGGTGGCTCAAGCGATGCCCACCAGGCCTTGGCGATTCCAACTTTCATCCCGGGCCTAACCCTAACATCGGGGAGCTTGGTCTGAGGGAGTCTCCAAAAAGGCATCCACGACCAAGTCACAATAGAAGCCCAGCACATGGCGGTTGCACATGCTCCCTTGGGGTGCCAATTTTCGGAGGGTACCTGGTTTGCATCATTTTCCTCTTGTAGGGGCTTATTGGATCGAAGACGATCAGATACCGTCCTAGTCTTAACCATAAACTCTGCCAACTAGAGATTGGAGGTGGTTAATTGCACGACCCCTTCAAAGTCTTTGGTTCCGGAGAGCGTCCGTGCCAGGTGGTGCAGCAGGTGGGTCGCTGTGTGCCCCTGGACGACGGAGTGGTGCCAAGCCCAGTGCTTTGCGTTTTGCTCTTGGTCCAACTGCTCGGGTGTCTGGCTTGATGATCGCTTCCCCAGAATTAGTTCCCCTTTTTGTTTTTTTTTCTTTTTTGGGGCCCCCTTTGTTTTCCACTAAGCAGGCAGAAAAGATACTTTTTAGCTGGGGTCCTAATTTCAGCCTAGGATTTAGAGGGACGCTAAAAGGTTCAAAAGCACAACTGTTTTGAGACAATGCTGGCATACACTGCCCAGGGGCGAATTCGGTCCCAGCTTGGTCATGCAGCATGACGTGGTGAGGGACTTTCAGGAGCAGCTCTGGGTAGTTGCCCCTGCAAAAAACTCCACAGCAGCTCAAATACAGAAGCCATATTTCCCGGTAAAATATATCAGCCAAACCACCTGCCCAAGGGCAAGTGGTTTGGCCCTCGACTTTGGATGAAAATTGGTTGTTTCAATTTCTCCTTGCTCTAAAAAGTGGCGATCCTTTCTATAAGTATACCGCCGGAAAGTGGATCAACTTTTCGGCAACGCCAGTGCCCCCTGCCAAACCTTCTCGACATCGTCCCTCTAGTTGGTGGAAAAAGGTGGTTTGGAGGTGTGCCTGGTTGGTGGTTTGGATTGTTTTGGGGATTTGAACTGCTGGCTTTTGCGCCAAACTGGGCTCCAAACCAACAGTGCGAGAGAAGCTGAATGAAGTCTGGTTGGCTTTAAAGGAAGCCTATCACCACTGGACATATGTTCTCAGTTTTTCCAGGTGCCGAAACTTTGGTGCATTTTGCCAAGGGATGTTAGGACTTTAACTTTTTGATCCAACCAATGGGCTTTCCGAATCAAACCACTAAAAAAAACAACTTTTAGCAGGGCTTCGCAGATTTCGCCATGGAGTACAAAAACGCATGGCGCATCTTTCTCTGAGGTGCGCATGCAACTGGAGCACGGCTGGGTGACCTTGGACGCGCGCCCCGGCGGCGGGCCGTTGTTCTTCCACCTCCTGCTGCTGGCCACGGACCGCGCCAGGTGGCGGGCCCTGGCGCCGGCCGCCTGGCCTGGCGGTCTAGACAGTGGCGTGTGTTTTCTCGAAGGCCGCCGGTCTCCTCTGGCGCTTTGCTTTGTGGATAGGGTCGCCCTGTTTTTTTTGGGCAGGCGAAATGTGAAGTTCTAAACTCGACATCCTTCTTTTTTGCGCGTTTTTGGATGGAAAACAGATGGAACACAGCATCCTCTTTCACTCACTTCCTGAGTTGCTTGACTTTTTTTCGGGTTTGGACCATTTGGGTGGCAACCAACAAATTTGGCTACGTTGTTTGGCCAGAAACCACATCGGAAGTGAGAACTCAGGGGCGCCCAAAACCCCATGAGGACTGCGATGCCTCGCTCAAGACTCGCCTCGAGACTCGAGGCATGGCTGCGGAAGAGCTGCGAAGTCAGCTCCGAGAGGTGCGGCAAGGTCTCTGCCGGGCAGATCTTGGAGCAGCTCGGGCCATGGCAGCGCACGGGCGAGGAGCCCCTCTTGGCTTCCCTTTGCAAAGAACCACTCCGTGGTCAGGGGCCTAGGGAAGATTCTAGCGATTCCACGAAGCTGAAGTAAGTATGTTTTTGTTTCTCCCGGAATCTATCACTACTGGAATCTATCACTGTTGGAATCCCATTTGCGTTTACAATGTATGTTTCTATTTGTTCCTGTTTGGTTTTAAAGGGAATCGATTTCACTACTGTAATTTTTGAAGGGGCTTAAACCAAATGGAAGCTGGCATTGGGAAGAGAAAAGTGAGGGGGGCATCTTCATGAACTAGTTCCCTTAGGCCCTCTCAAGGTGACATTTGGGGAGTGGTTCCCCTTGAGCAACTCAAGCGTCTATTCATGGAGTTCTTCCGGAAGGGGGAGGTACATGGCGAACTGCGAGTGCAGTTCAAACTCAGCAGTCATGACGGGATGATTCTACCAGTATCAAAGTCACCCAAGCATAGCCGTCCTTTTTGGTTGATTTGGTTGAACATAGAGGGCGATTCCTGGTTTGCCTGGTTCGATCAACAACCAGGGAAACCCAACTATTTCTCAAAAAGGACCCCTGTGCACCCAAGTGGTAAGAAGGCAACCCCCCCAAGATTCTAGCAGTATCAAAGTCACCCAAGCTTACCTCTTAAAAAACAACTTTTCGACTTGTTGGGTAACATGGGCTATATGTCTGTAAAAGATGAGAACTTCCCCAGGGCGCAGGGAGTTTTAAGGGGTAAGTTAAAAGGGAACCCAGGGACCAGTTTCTGACTTCCGCCATGGGCAAAGCCATCGCCTCTCGCCACTCTCGCCTCCCGGAGGCTTCCCCAAGCGCGCTTCCCGTGGGGGAAGCGAGCGAGGGAGCATTTGGGGGTTTTGCTTCTCAACAGGCTGAAGATGGGTCACCCTGGACCATAGGTGTCCTTTTTGGTTTGGTTCAAACATAGAAGGTTCTGGTTCACCTAGTGTTTTTTTTCCTCATCTACCAGGGAAGCCCATCTGTTTTCCAAAAAGGACGCCTATGGTCTGGACTCTTCTTGTGGCCCCTTTTCAACGAGACCCCTGGCAAGCAACAGCATCAGCGAAAAGTAAACCCTAACATAGCATCGAGCCGGCCAAAGGAGGCACATATGTGAGGTTACCTTGAAATATCAAGTAGTCTATGGTCCATTTGCGGGGGACATGGGGAGCGCGGCAACAATCTCCCAACCAAAATCCAGGCCTTGGGCATCAACCTGCCATTCCTGCCATGGTCAAAAGACTAAAGTAAACCAGTTACTTGGTGTTGCGTCCATCGGGGGGGGTTTGCCGCACTTTCAACAGTCGCACTTGTTCCTATTTGCATATCATGTGTGTTTTACCAGCATTTTAGCGGCAAATTTCCTTTCCGTGGACGCAACATGTCACGTGTTCGGGGGGGGTGGGGGGAGGGGGGGGGGGGGGTTCGGGTTGGTAGCGGCATGCTTATGCCCGTGCCACTTGCAGCGGTTGCGGATCATGGACCAGTCGCCACAGCCTCGCAAGCGGCTACGCGGGCTTTTCGGCCTGAACTCAGTACCGTTTTTACACGGGTGACTACTATTTATATTTTGGTGGATCAATGCTTTCACGGGGTGTTTTATGTGCTCAGGTCAACATCCTCGCCATGGAGCGTGCGTTCCTCGGCTCCGGAGCTTCAGCTGTAAAGCACCACTTGGTCGGAAGCGACAGCAGCAAGGGCTTGGCCGGGGCATGGAAGCAGCTGGGACTAACTTCTGTGAGGGCCAAGCAATCGCAAAGCGAATGCACACCTGTGAAGAAGGTCTCCTTGAAGCACGTGCCTAAGAAACTGCTCAAGTCCTTGATGAAGAAAGGTGGCAAGTACAAGAAACCCATGATGATTCCAGCGGGGTCTTCTGCTGGTAAGATCATAGGGGGAGATCAGGCTTGCGAGCCGCTGGCTTCGACGATGAAACGGAGCATGAGAAGGATGAACTTGACCGGTAGGCTGGATGCATCACTTGGCATGGAACATATAAATCCGATGGCAGCCATGTTCTTTTCCACCACACCTAGCCTCGAATCAATAGTGGAAGCCTTTGCCAACTACAGGCGACGGCATGAAGATGCTGTCCCGCCTGCAGAAATGTACACAAACTTGAAGTGGATGAGCGACATGTGAAAACAAGATGTTGCTGCTCTTGCTGTCGGTTGCAACGCAGAGATGCATTGGACTCGCGGCAAACCCCCCCGATGGACCCATGTTAAAAGACTAAAGTAAACCAGTTACTTGGTGTTGCCAGGGGTGGTCATGGACCTTGTAGGGATCCTTAACCATGATCCCATCGAAAGGGTTAACAGGGAGGGTCATCCACCTGGATCCTGGTAATCAAGGGAGCCATGACCAGAGGCCATGGAAGCAGTTAGGACATGGCAGACATGTAGGACCAGTTGCGGTGGGAAACCCTCTTGACCTCGTAGGAGGGACTGGTGCGTATGCCCATCTCGCGGCCCGGGCCGGAGGGAGGATCCTTGGCCAGCAAGTCATCGTTCCCTGAGGCCCTGATTGGATGTTCGGGCAAATTACTTCACTGTTCTTGGCATGTTTTTTGTTTTTTTTACTTTGTTGGTTCTGTTCATTTTTACTGGGGGTCTGCAAAAAACAAAGTTTTTCGCTACCATACCAAGAGCAGAGATGATTAGGGCCATAACCCAATAATACAGTAACATTGTTATCTCCTCTTGGGCTTACAAGTGGGTCATCGCCTAGGTTACCAACAACTTACCAACTTGGCCCAACACCAAAGTATTCAAGCATGTTTCGACCACCAAACCCCGACATTGACCCCCCTTGAAGGTAAAGGGAGCGTGGAGCTGGCAAGTTGTTCACTCTTCACTTCTTGGCTTCCCTGAGCACAAGTGGTACACTCTTGGCTTCCCTGGGCAAGTCTCTAACTTACCTCTTAAAAACACCACTTTTACCAACTTTCTGGGTACCATGGGCCATATGTCTGTAAAAGATGAAAACTGCCCCAGGGCGCAGGGAGTTTTAAGGGGCAGGCTAATCCTTTTTGGTGGCGTCCCTTATTTTCGGCGGGGGCGGGGGCCAAGTTGCTCTTCCCACGCGCCACTTGGCCCAGGGCTCCAACTTTGGGGTCTTGGGGTCGGCTGAAAGGACTCCGTGTTTCATCGAATCAGACGCTTTGCCTGAGTTCATGAGCTTCAAAAGCTTCTTGGGATGACCATTTTAGTGGTAAATAGTACAAGTTTGGACTTGTTTTGGGGCCATCCACTCAGCAAGTCAGGAAAAGGAATCTGTGCTTCACCGAAAAGGACAGACTTCCAGCCATGGAATCGAGTGATCGTTGTTCTTTTGGGTTTGTCTAAGGGAAAGGTTCAACTCTAGGTGGCTCCCTTCTTTTTTTTCTTCTTTTTCTGCCGCCCCAAAACGGGGCGCACTCAAAGATTTCTTCCCCTGTTTATGGCTAGTTTGAGGGTGCAGGTACTGGTCAACAGCAACCAATATTTTTTTGGGGGGTTTTCGAGGCGTGGCCTGGGTCACGCTGCTGAAGTACCCGGACCTCCCGTCCTTTGAGCTCGTCGAGGTCTTCTGATTAGATCCCGCGAGTGGCCGACGGATTGGGTGATGGTGAGTCAACACCTGGAGCCTTAGGACAACTCACTTCCTGAGTTCACGGATGTTCTACTTGGAAGGCCTTTTTAGTCGCAACGGAAGGCCTTGGAAGTCAAAAGGAGCTTCAAACAAGATCCTGGCCCGGCCTTTGAGTCTTCGAGGCTCCAGAGGCGGCACCTTAGTTGCCCAAAGCCAACCTTTTAACCTTTTGGTTTTCCAAATTTCGTCTATTTTTAGTAAAGGCCCCAAAAGGTTAACCTTTTATTTCTGGGTCCTTTGGGCGACTGAGAATGGGCATCATTGGCATCGGATGGTTCCCCAAAGTGGCATCTGCCAGTTTCCCCGTCAGGGGCGAAGCAACTCCCGCGACGCGCGCCCGTGGTTTCTCCTTTTTTTTGTTTGGTTGTGGTTTTCTCGGGGCCTCGGGGCCTCGGGGGGGGGGGGGGCAAGGAAACGCGAGGCCTGACCTTTTCCTGAGCGCTCAACTTGAAGGTGGCAAGGCATCTTCAAGTGGCCAGGGTCGGCAAGCGAACGTGTACAAAGTGAGAGGGAAAACGCCGCGAGGCCTTCTAAAGGCAGAAATCGCCACGACGGCAAGGAAACAAGTGGAGAAGGGAACTCGGAACGACATGTGTAATGTAAAGTAATTATGTAGCTAACCGCATACACACACATATGCACATACATATACATATACATATAGTGTGTGTGTACGCGTATATGTATATATATATATATATGTATAGATGGTGTGTACAAATACAGAAATACATGTGCACACATATATGTTTGCTTTTGGGGGGCCCGCGAGCAGTTTCATTCCGTCTTCCGTAAGCCGCGAGCAGAACCCGCGGGTTTCGCAAGCAAGACCCGTTGCGGGTTCGCGGATGCGTCCGGGCAGCGAAGCAGGTTGGAAAACCGGAACGCTGCGGCATTTCTGACTGGGATGCACCTGAGGGCCATTCCATTCATTTTGGAGCAACACATTGTGGTTTTAACCCCGGATGAATAAACCCTTGATTCATGAGGTGTCCCGTTTTGTCACTTTTGGAGGGAGCACCCTTACAATGTGACGGGGTTGAATTATGACTCCTGAGTTAGTCATTATTTTCCTGAAGCACAAGCAGTCAATCACCACTGTGAGTTGACAGCCACGCACCCTTTTTTGTCTGCACACAGACCAGTGTATGATGCCCCACTGTTCAGGCGTCGCAAGCGAGTGCCGCGACCAGTTCGCTGGGTTTTCCATATCGCCTGTCCGCGTTGCCGTGGAACCAGAGGGTCCCTTAGAAAGAAAAACGGGTCCAGGACCCCACGTCACTCAGTTGTTCAGTGGCACCCTTTTTCTTTTTTTGTGGCTGCCCCACTAAAAATGGTCTTCCCCAAGAAGGGTTCCCTTTTTTTCTCAGGGTCACTGAACAACTGAGGTCAGGTTCCATAGCAAAGTGGGCAGGCGGGTGAACACTTTTGTTACGGGACACAAGTGGCATCAAGCGAATATGGCTCCATGTCTTTTGCTGGTGACTGGGCAACTGGGAGAAATAGTGAACGAAAAACGGGTTTCGTTTGTTTCGTTTGGCTTTCACGGCTCGTTCCCTTTCTGATTGACTTTATTCTCAGTTGCTCCAAGCCTGCTAACCTTTGGACCTTTTGGTTTTCCTGTACTGCCCAAAAGTGATCACCTTTCATTTCTGGGTCCCATCCGACACAACTGAGTCATTGGCAGGGGGCCGCTAAGACTGAATCGCCCGAGCGGTCCGCGGAAGGATCGCCGGTTCTCAACCTGCTTTAGTAACAATGTTTGTGGGGCGTCTTTGTTTGGGACCCCCCCCCCGTTTGGTTGGAGTTCTTTAGTCGCTTTTTGGGAAGAGGGTTTTGGTGGAAAACAAAGAGTTTGACTTTGTTTGGCTTAACAATTCAGTTTCTATGTGCCTCTAAGTTTGAGAGAAGTTCAGCTGCCCATTTAGCTTGAGTATGTTTGGCTGAGGCATACTAGCATCACGTGTGCGCGACTCTGGTTCTGGTTACTCTTTAAGGTCGTGGTACTGAGCCTTACCATCCATTCGACGAACCTCTTCTCGGTTCCTTCTGAACGTTTGCTCCCGGGAGAGGGGGGTGGCTGTTTCTTCAGGTTGTTCTGCTTGTTGCGATCTTTTGGAGCGTCTTCAAGTTGCCCAGAATCTCATTTGCACTTTTTTCCCGCTTGGCGTCCCTTTCAGTTCCACCAGCAAACCCATGACCTGATCGAGTAAGGAGGACGTTGCTGCTTCGGCCGGCTTGTAGCGACAGTCAAGAGAGAAGGGACTGGCTGTTCTCGCATCAACAAGCAATCAAGCCACTTTGGGAGGCATCCAAGCACCCGCCAATCTTGGTGAGACACAGGCGCTGGTTTCTCCCGGGTCCCCACTTTTCCAAGTACCAGCCAGCCATGGTTAGATACATGTTTCTGGGTCCCACTTATACCCTGTCGCAAGTCAACGTGGAAGCCAAAAGGCGTGTTTCCCAAGAGGCGACTCCTCTAAAATTGCGTTTAACAGCAAATTTCAGCGCATCCACCGCAGTAAGTGTTTGATGCAGTCCCATTCCCATGGAAGTGCATGGAAGCGCTGGTGCTGCCGGCAGGCCAGCAGTGCAGAAAGCAGTGGTTAAACTGGGACTGCTTTTGTTTCTAGAAATCCGTTTGGATGCGCTTTGTTTGGTTTTCCCTGGTGTTTTTTTCTGACATGAACAATTATTTTCAGGGTCAAGTATTGACCAGAGTCGAACACTACTGGTTGAGTTGCAATAGCTCTTTATGGCTACCTGGTGGGGTCTTTGTGCTTTAACTGTTTGATTGAACCAGTGGGATTTTCTGAATTTGACTCACAAAAAGTTAAGCTCACTTTTTGCACAGGAGTGCTTCCGGCAACCAAGAGCTTGTCGGTTTGCTGCTCTTTTTGTGTGCTTTTACGGCCCCAAGATGTGATCAGCGTCCAAAAGTCTGGGCGTTAGCCTGGGCTTCTGTACCGAAATTGGGTGCAGCTTCAGTTGTTTACGCCGTGGTGAAATCCAAAGGGACTGAGAAAGCCCGTTTCAGGCTGGCATTTGGAGTGGTGCCATTTTTCCTGAAACATATGAACTGTCAACCACCCGAAAAAAGGCACTCGTTCGTGCGTATGGCAATCTACGGGAGTGTCTAGATGTGATGTTTGTTGCAGGTGGGGGGCAGGCAGGATGGGGCGAGAAAAGGGAGGATCAACAGGGCGACATCCTGGAAGGAGTACAGTATGCGTGTTTGTTAGTTTGTCTGTCTGTTTGTCTGTCGGTTGCCATGAGTGCACTCTGCGATCCTAACAAGTTCCGGGTTTCAGGTTGCACCGGTCTGCAATTCTTAGGGTTGGGTTGCACGGTGCGCTCTGCAATCCTTCTGGTTTGCGGGTTGCCCCGGTGCACTCTGCAACTCTGCAATCCCCAAGAGTTTGACCGGGAATTCTTGTGGTTTGCAAGGGGCGGCGTGCAATGGGAAGCCCGGATCTAAGTGGGGCCCCCTTGTTGGTTTTGGTCGGGTCATCACTTTTGGGGGAAACACCCTCGATTAAATCAACCGGAGCTGGTTATCAATCCGGTCAACATGGCACGTATTCACATTAACGAATGTCAACTGAACAGTTCCCATCGTGGCTCGGAAAAAAGGGGGGTATCCCAAGGGCCTTTCAGGCTTTATCAGGTCCCAGCTTGCACTCACGGACCAAACGTGCATGTAGCATCCTCGTGCCAATTTTTCAGAAGCCGTGTCATAAAAAAAGTGGGTCACCATTTGAAACACCACGAGATGGCACTAATTAGGCAGAGATGAGAGATATAGAGCAACAATACAATATATATATATATATAACAGTCATACGCACCATTTTGGGGGTCCCCTACAGACACATCCAGATGACAAACAAGCAAACTTTATTGCTCACCAGTTGTTTGCGCCTCGAGTCGCGCCCTCGCCAGCTGTCTGGCTGCAGCGCTTCTCGTGGTTTTGTCTCGCGCGCCACGAAGCCTTGAGCCCGGCCGCGCGGAGTTCGGGGCGATGGCGATGGAAACAACGCACTCCCTGGATGATGGGACGGATGCGGTGGTGGAGCCGCGGAGAAAAACAAAGGGGGAGAGAGAGATATGCCCATGTAACTTCTTTTCGCACAGGAGAGAGATATGTATTACACATATTTGCATATATCTGTATTTATATATTTATATATGTTTATGTGTGTATTTGCTTATGCTTCCAGATCATGGTTGTCAACCTAGTAGGCCCCATCTGGGGTTGTCTTTTCTTTGGGGGCCCTACTTGGATGTTCGGCAGGTTAGCCACCTGAAGTTACAGTCCATGGAGAACAAGGTAAATTCCACTTCGGGGGACGTGTGTGTGGGTCATCACCCAGCTTACCAGTTTGCCCAAAGCCTACCTTTCCCTGACGTGGTCCATTAAGGTTCCAAAAGGCGATCCCCTCATATTTCCACAGGTCATACTGACTCATAATCCACAAGGTTTGCGCTGGATCTTTGGACTTCAACTTTGGGGAAGTAAATGGTTGTTCCACTTGGAGCCACAAAAACAATTAACTACTTTTTGGGTCCTTCCAGAAACCAAGAAGTGGTTTCGTCAACAGCGTGGCATGCGAGCGAGGAGCCTCCTTTCGACGAGTTCGACCTTTGGGCGCACCAGGCAGATGACACCCCACAGGACAAGCGCGCCTTGGGCCCGATGTGGACCGATTGCGCGACCTGAAAGGATGTCGGTTGAGGGCGCCTGAGTTCTTACTCCCTGAGTTCGAAAGTTTCGGACTTTGGCCACAAATTTTGGGGTTGGAACTTTTTTTGATGGCGAATAACAAGTGTGGTCACTTTTTTTTGGCCCATCCGCTCGGGAAGTGAGAGAAAAATTAGATGGCTTCGGTTAAATTTAGTTTCAAATTAGACCCCAAGTCAGGCATACTTTTTGTCAAAAAAAGATTTTTCCTTTGATTCGGGGCGTCGAATTGAATCGGGGCGTCGTTTCGAGGCAGTAACCGGGGTTTATTTCAAAGGCATTTCACAGGTGTAAGGACTGGTTCAAACTTCCAAAAACATGGACTGTTGGAGGGGGTAGTTTGGCACTCGCCCCAAGCCACACGCGGCCACCTTCACGTACCCGTTTTAAACCCTGGGAGTACCCATTTTAAACCTTAAGGGTACCTGAGTCAAACCCGGGTCTGTTGCGGGTACTCCGCCCGACGCCCGCTGCGCTACGGGGGCATCCATCGCGGTCCGGCCAGGGCCTCGGCTGGTGCTTTCCACGAGTCTCTCCATCGGAAGATTTTTTAACTTTTCAAGCCCATTGAAGGGCTAACCTTCAGAAAAAAAAACACTGAGAAGGGAAACTCGCGTTCACAACTTACGGAACTTGTGTGTTTAAAACATACGCTTCTAAACCTCACGTTTTGGCAGAACATGAGCTACCAGTAAAAAGGTTCGTACTAGGGCTACGCGTTGGAGTTGACTTGGGTGAAAGACACGAGAAACGAAGGTGGCCATGCTAGTAAGAAACATAAGTACAAGGCTTACAAAGAAGAAGCCACCGTTACCTGTAAAACAAGGACTGGGCTGGGTTAATGTTATACCTGGGGGGGGGGGGGCAAATCTAGCTTTGACGGCCCAAACTGTGTTTTTTTTGGGGTTGGGACTCCCAAATCAAACTTTGGTGGCCCAAATGGGTTTCGGGCCACTATTTAAGGTGTCCGGTTGATCTTGCAGAGGCTACCCCCAAAAAGGACTCCCAAATCCGGTTTTGGTGGCTCACACACGGTTTCCAACGCATTTGTCATGTCCCGTTCAAATTTCAGAGGGTACCCGCAAAGGACTCGGGCGGCCCAAACTGGTTTTGGGACACTATTTAAGCATCCACTGTTTTGGGGCTCATTTTTTCAGAGGGCACCCACCAAGGACACCCGAACTTTGCTTTGGCAGCCGAAGCTGGTTTTGGCACACTGGTTTTGGCACACTTTTGAAGTACCCCAAATCCAGTTTTGACGGCTCAAACTTGTTTGCGGTCTTTTTAAAGAATCCCCCTTTGTTTCGGCTCAGATTTTGGCAGCCCTAAACGAGTTCTGGTGCATTTGCTGCCCTGGCTTTGCAAAAGGGATCGGCCACCAAGCACCGCAGGGCATGAAAACCTGCACCCTCAAAGTTACCCCCAAAGTTGTGGCTTAAAGGGAAACCAGCCAAACAGTAATTTTGAGAGGCTATTTTCAGGGACTCAGGGAAGATGGCAGTAGTTGCAGCAGGCGCTGCATAGTATGCACCCTTTTGGCTGAAGTCGCCCCCAAGTGATTTGGGTGCCGCATGAAGCAGCTCAACAGCACAAGGGGGAATCAGGAGACACATCTGCAACCAATAGAATTGGGGGGATGCATCCTTCTCCGGCAAGCATGGATCGCACCCGAATCGATGAGCTATCAAGCGATGGCGGGCCTTCAGATTCGTCTCGGGAAGAACAAAAGAGCGCAGCGGACAAGGGCATCTTCAGCCCAGCAGCGCTGAAGCAGAGACTACGGGTGCCCTGCTCTTGTGTGAAACCACATGGCCAGGGTCACCGCGCCACATCGCATCATGAGTATTTTCGCCAGGAGGGATTCGTCAAATATTTGGAATTCTTGGCGGCGTGGAGAGAGCTTCACAAACTAGACCAAGACCGCCTTGCTGCTCACCAAACAAGCTTAGAATCGTTTGTCTTTGGGCTCCCCTTTAGGTCCACGTTACTTCCCAGCTGCCCCACCTTGCATCGTAAATAGCTACACTTTTGGAAAGCGCTAGCCGAACTTGGCCTCAAGTTTTGGCCCCAACAGGAACTAACACATGACACATGCTTTTAGCTTTGCTGAGTTGTTTGATCGGCTACGCGACCTAGCTGTGTCTCAACAAGTTCTCCAGCCGCTTCACCACGCTCCTGTGCTTCAGTCAGCGACACCCACGCGCAGGCGACCCCTCACCTACTATTTCCTGGGCCAGAAAGTGTGCAGGGATGCTTGGCTCCGACTGCACTTCATTGGGAAATCCCGATTTCAAGTGGTCTTGAAAGCTGTGTTGGAAGGCAAGCTGTCCGCTCCAATGGATGCCCGCTACATACGCCGCGCGAAGAACACCACCGTGTCCCCGACTTGGGGCGAGGTTCACTCCTACCTGTTGCAGCTGTACCAGTCCGTTGCGGAAACCCTTCCCGATGACGCCCGCTCCGACTCGGACGGGGAGGTGTGCGCCGGCGACGACGAGGACGCCCAGACACCGCTCTTGCAACTTGAGACGCCGTCTGGTCAGCTTCTTGAGACGGCCCGGGTGCTACAGGAGAAGGGGGACAAGCCTCAGTGCTGGGAGGAGCGGTTTCTGCCTCCAGGCAGCATGTTCGACCAGTACAAACAGATGCTGGCGACCGAGCCCCACTTGTCATGCAGCTTCAAAACGTTTTGGAAAATATGGTGTCAGGACTTTCCTACGTTGAAGTTTCGCAAGGGGTTCCGGCACGCTGTCTGCTCGGTGTGCACAAAGCACAAGATGTTGATCAAGGAGCTCGCGCACGACTGCCGCTCTAGACAAAAGCAAAGACTTTTATATGACCGGCACCTACAATCGCAGTATGAGGACCGCAAAGTCTACTGGTCGATCAGGGCCGACAGCCGTCTCCACAAGCGCCCCATCATCCTCATCGCCGACTCCATAGACCAGTCGAAATTTTGCTGGCCGCGCCACACTGTTGCATTTCAGTCCCACCAGTTCGACGCCGTCATCCGTCCCAGACTGCACATCTGCGGCCTGATCATGCATGGCTGGCTGGACATTCTCACCATAAGCCACGCCGACGTTCACTCTGGAGGCTCTTTCACGATTGAGCTCGTCTCTCACGCCCTTACCTTGCTACAGAAATCTGGGGTAAGTTTGACCTCCCGCGAGCTTTACCTACAGTTTGACAACGCGGCATCTAGCAATAAGAACCAAACCGTGATGTCTTACCTAAGCATGCTGCCGCAGGTGAACGCAGTGCAGAACACAACTGCACTTTTCTTGAGGTCTGGTCATAGTCACGAGGACATTGACCAGCAGCACGGGCAACTCAGCTGGAATAGCAATCGATTCAAAAGGCTGCTCTCTTTTCAATAAAGCGTTCATCTAGCAGTCGCTCATCCTCAAAACTGCTTCACGCCCCACAGACTTCTAGCAGTTTCTGCTCCGGTAGCCAGAGGGTGCTTATGTTTATCCTTGATGCTCAACTTTGTTGAGAAGGTAGCGTTAGCAATGCTGAGTGCCAGTTTCCCAAGCCAAATCCAAATCCTCAACAAAAGCCAGTGACTTCAATGTTCTGGTTGACTCAACTTAGAAACAATACACCGGCAAGAGACCTCAAGCAGTGTTGGGGGAGGGATGAAAATAGAAAACCAAATGATATCTTAAACGTACAACAGGTGAGGTCACATGTCAAATGGAAGGAGATTGCGAGAGCAACGGTTTCTGTAAATTCCTGGACAAGATCTCCGTGGAAGGATCTTTGCAGGATTTGTGGAAGGGTCTCTTGGTAGGATCTCTTGGCAAGATCTGCACGCAGGATCTCCGAGAAAACCCTCTACAAGCTCTCTCTTCCAGCGCAAGATCTGTTGGGTGGATCTCTAGGCAGGACCAGCGCAAGGTATCTGTAGAGGATCTTTTCAAAATCTCTGCATAGGATCTCTGGGTAGAAAAAACCCTATACAAGTGTTCTGTTCAAGATCTGTAGAAAGCATCCTCCACAAGATCTCGCAGGGGCAGATCCCGCACAAGACCTCGACCGTTTTAATATTTTTGTGGGAGGATCGCAGCATCCCTGCGCAAGGGTTAGGTAGGATCTCTTGGTGAAATCTCTTGGTAGGATCTCACAGGCAGGGCCCCTTAGAGGACCCTCAGCGAGTAGGGAGCGCGCCCTCTACAAGACCTCTTGACAGGAACTCTTTGCAAGTCCTGCGCAAGACCTGTTGGGAGGATCTCTGAAAGGACCAGCTCGAAGTACCTTTGGCTTTTACAGTGTCGATGCGCAAGATCTCTTGAAGGATCTCGGCCAACCACGTTGCGTGAGCCTGCGCGGTCGAAACGCACTTCAAGATGTTAAAAAGGTCACAGTTGTACGTAAATGCCATCAGAAATGCTAACATCGGCCCTTTACTTTTGCCGTAAGAACCCCCTACTATTAACGCACTGCTTGGGTAAAAAGTAGCGATAGCAATGCTGAGTGCCAGTTTCCCAACCCAAAACAAACTCCCAAGGCCAACGACTTCAATGTTCTGGCGGAGGGTATCGTTTTTTTCGGTGACTGCTTGGCCAGATTTATTGCCCCCCCCCCCCCAAACGAGGGAAAGGGCGAAATGTTACTTGATCGGGCAGCAGAGGCAGCTGGCTGCGTTCGTGCGGAATAATCTGCAGCAAGCGCAGACCATCCAAGACTTTCAGGTGGCTCTCCAAGATTTCTTGAAGCAACTCCAGCGGCCGCACGAACCAACACGGCTAGTTTGCGTGCTTGACGAGATGCGTGATTGGAAATCATATTTCAATAGGCTTGGGATATGTTTGCGTGGCCACGGCGGCCCGAAAGCTCCTCACGTTTTTCGTTTCGAAGCACGGGCCGATCTACCCTCCAACCACTCAATGAAGAACTCTGGCCACCCCAAGGACATCATTTTGAGGCAGGGAGCTGCGCCCCAAACTGTAGCCACCAGATTGGTTTCTTAAGGTAGGGTCCTGTTGCAACGCATTGACTTCAAGGGCCCACTTTTCATCCGTTTGTTGCACGCAAATCGTCAAAAGGCGCCCTCGGCCACTTGAATTTCTGAGTGGGCGAAGGAACTGAAAAGGCCCGCTGTCCCTGCTAGGTGCCGGCAGTTCATGAGCGACAAGGCAACGCCCATTTGTATGAAGTTTTGCGGCCCGGAGCATGCGTGCCGCCTGCCCCGCGCTGGGCCTTCAACTCTTTTCCCCCGGCGCCCAAAGACGGAGGCATACAAGAAGAATATCCATAAGCTTGCAAGCATGGTGGAGCAGCCTCCTTGGCGCATGCATGCAGGGGCCAACGAGCTGCGTGCGTGGGTGGACGGAACGCATCCACGGTTTCCGCTTTTGGATATCTCCTACATCACCGCCTGCATTGCTGAGCCGCTTGCCCGACAGAATCTCAACATCCAAGAGCTTGAAGGGTTCGACAGCCAGGCTGGGCATAGAGCTTTGGGGCTGGAGCCGGCACTTGGCACAGTCTTGATCGCTGCTGCCTCCACAGGGGCAAAGTCTCAGCCTAACACCGAAACAACCCCTCAAGGGGGATTTGTTTATTCCATGGCTGCAGAGCTTGTGCAACATCACCAATTCAGCTGGCCAGACGCTATAGCGTTCAGCGAGCGTTGCTGGGCGAAATGCCCAGCGCGCTACAAGAAGGCGATGCGGCAAGCTGATGCCGCCGTCGCTCCGGAAGAGGCGGTTGATGACAACCCAACCCTAGTATTGCCGGATCGCGAGCTGGCAAGTTGAGAAAACGAGAGGTTTGCTTTGGCACGTGTGCTTGCGCGCGTGCTTGTGCGGGTGTGTGTGTGTGTGTGAGTGTTGCGTGCTGCGTGTTGCGTGTTGTGTGTCGCGTGTTGCGTGTTGCGAGTTGCGTGTTGCGCGTTGCGGGCTGCGTGTTGCGTGTTGTGTGTTGCGTGTTGCGTGTTGCGTGTTGCGTGTTGCGTGTTGCGCGTTGCGGGCTGCGTGTTGCGTGTTGCGGGCTACGGGTTGCAGATTGCGGGTTCATGTTGCGTCTTGCGTGGTGCGTTTTGCGTGTTGCGCGTTGCGTGTTGCGGGTTGCGGGTTGCGGGTTGCGGGTTGCGGGTTGTGGGTTGCAGATTGCGGGTTCATGTTGCGTCTTGCGTCTTGCGTGTTGCGTGTTGCGGGCTGCGGGTTGCTGATTGCGGGTTCATGTTGCGTCTTGCGTCTTGCGTCTTGCGTGTTGCGTGTTGCGTGTTGCGTGTTGTTTGTTGCGTGTTGCGTGTTGAGTGTTGCGTGTTGCGTGTTGGGTGTTGCGTGTTGCGTGTTCGGTGTGCGTGTTGCGTGTTGCGTGTTGCGTCCGTGTGTGTGTGTACGTGTTGCGCGGTGAGTGTGTGTTTGTGTGCGCTCATCTGTGAACTTTGTGAGACGGGTGAGAGAGAGAGAGAGAGAGAGAGAGAGAGAGAGAGAGAGAGAGAGAGAGAGAGAGAGAAGAGAGAGAGAGAGAGAGCGAGAGAGAGAGAGAGAGAGAGAGAGAGAGAGAGCGACCTTGCTCTGCCCAGGTCCGACCTATCCCTCAAGCCGTCGTTCCCGACAAGCGTGCCTGGAACTCAACTTGTTTGGTTGTAGCTGCTACTCCCGCTTGACGAGCGCCGCGTGCAGCTTGTTTCTTCAGGTTGTTTTGCCACAGACCTAATTAAGTTTAATTACGGCATAAAGTGTCAGCGGCTGGAGCCTCAAAAGCGGTCCAATGTTTCCTGCCTCGGTGTTCCTTTCAAAGCAATGCCCACTCTACCCACACAAAACCCACTTCCTTCCTCCCGCAATGCGCCTTGGGCTCCCACTCAAGCTGGAAGTGCGTCAACTCCATCCCGGTCAGAGCCAGGCCTGGTCTGGTGGCTGCGCGGGATTTTCAACGAAAAAGGGACATGAGTCAGGTCTTTCAGTCTTCCGGTAATAGCCAACTGGCACGACAGAACACGTACGAGAGCACACGCAGAGCAAGATGCACGACAGGACACGCAGGCCAAGATGCGCAAGAGGACATGCAGCAAATTGCACGAGCAACTTGAGCAGAGAACCTGCGCAGAGCAACTTACGCACAGCAACTTGCACTGAGCAACTTGCGCAGAGCACTTGCCGACTAGCAACTCGCGCGAGCACACTTGCAAAGCACACGCATGAGACTAAAATGAAAGTTTGTTCTGCAGGTCCATCAAGGCTCCGGATCATGCATGAAACCAAAGACCGCATTCGACATCATACGCCGCGCTCGCTCTATGTTGTGCTTTCGGGCCACCCTCGGCGTGCCTCGAATCACAAACAGAAAGCTGTTGGCTTCTTGAGCCTAGGAACTTCAGCGTTGGATGTTCCCGTTGCCCGTTGAGGCTGCCTGCGGAACTCTAGAGTTCAGCCGGGTACCTTGGGCAAGGGTTCTTCAGCCAAATGGTTTGCAAATGGGCTCTCGCTCATTGGTTCTCAAAAGCAGGGCAACTTTTCGCGCGGACATCAGTTGCAAAAGGCCTGGACCCTCAAGATTACTTGGATCCCTTCTTCCATTCCTAGATCCCTTTTTTGTCCGAAACTGACAGAAGCAAAGATTCAACTGACTGGTCCTGCGCCAGGTTCCGCCAAGGGGAGGGCTTCCAAAAGCGTGTTATTTTCAAGCTGAGTCGGGGGCAACAACCTGACAAACAAAGAAAGGGTCTTTCCACTTCTGTTAGTTATAAGTGTGGAGTCGCCCTTCAACCACTCAGGTTTTGCCGTGGGGGTTGTTGCAGGGGACCCGCAAAATCAGACCAACATCAAGACCTCAGCCAGTCAGTTTTTCCTTTGCCGTTGGCCAATTCGCGGGACTTTCAAGATGACACTGTAGTCAAGGCTTCACCTGTTTTGCTTTGCTTGGGGTTGTTCATTGACCAGTCATATGTAGGCTTGGTGTTAGCGCAGATTCCCACAGGCAGATTTGTCTGCCCGCTCCACTGATTCTACGGGCGTTTCAGCAACCCTGAACGAGCTTCCGGGTTAAAAAGTTGACATTCAAGCATTCAAGCTGCATGTGTGTAAAATTGGATGGACCTTCTTCCCTTCGCGTAGACAAAGCCCATCAAATATCTTGGAGAGCCCCCAACTCGAAAAGTCCTTTTTGGCACAAGTGTCGACTTTTGTAACCAGGCAACAAGCCGAAGTCCCACATTGTGCACGGGACACTCACTCTTTCAAATATAGCAAAGGGGATACGCTTAGAAGTGGTTTTGCTAGTGCTTTCTTAGAAGCCACGTTCCTTTGTTAGCCGCTGCAAAATCAGCCGCCATCAAAGAAGTTTGTTATTGGACTATCACATGGGGTCTGGCCCGGCGGCCTGAGGCTTGGGCGCTCCTGGACGTTGGCCAGGGAGTAGCGCCGGCCTTGATCGAGCGTGGCTTGTGTTGATAAAGCAGCTGCAAAACCGTCAAGGTAAAAAGCAAGAGAATGATAACCCGGTCCAAACGGATCTTTGCACATCTTCAATACTGTGTAAAGGAGCTTGGAAAGGTCCTGAGGCTCATCACGAACGGGCATAATTTTAGATCAGTGACTGACCCACCCAGAGTCACCAGAAACGCAATGGCCAAGCATGTGTGAGCTAAATTGCCCACACCCATTTCTGATAGACTTAGGGTTGAGTGCGGGGCGAACTTGTTACACGTCAAAATTTGTGACCGTTCGCCGCGATACGTTTTCTGATGAACCTGGATGAGGTTCATCTGGAAATCTGGAACGGAAATAACTTGGGATCAACTGTCCAGGACACAACCGCTTAGGGGGGCTTTCCGGTTTTGACACATACCCATCTCGGATATACAGACTTAGGGTTGAAAACGGGGCGGACCTGTTATACTTCGAAATTTGTAACGGTACGCCGCAACACAGTTTCCGATGAACTTCACTGAGGTTCATCGGATCCGGGCACGCCCAATCAGGAGGCCCGCGGGTACCATGGGAGATCAGAGCCTAGGAGGGGTCAGGGATTGCCGCATGGGTTTCCGATGAGGCTCACTGAGGTTCATCAGAAAAGCGTTGCTGTGGAGAAGTCAGAAATTGTGAGGGACAACTGTGGCAACCCATCAGAAGCACGCTGGCTCATGTAAAGCCAGCTACCTCTCTCACCGCAACATGGGCCCGCGAAAGCGTGTTTCCACTGGTGGCGCCAGCCGCGCGCAGCCTGCCAAGAGGCAGGCCGCTTCGCTGGACACGGTGAGCCCGCTGGGCGGGGAGGCCAGCCGGCCCGACGTGTGCTCGGCCTTCGTGATGCACCCTTGGCTGAGCAAGGTGCTTGAACGATTCGATGCTGAATGGAAGGAACACCAGGACGTGGTGGCTATCTTGGACAACTTTTTCCCGACCAAAGAGAGCCAGCTTGAATGGGGGAAGAGCCTGTCACAGCTCTTCCCGCCCGAAGATGGCGTCCAGTACTTGAGCGAGTGGGCGGCCTCATCAGGCGGCGAAGTCTTTCTGCGCCCCTTTCAGCCTTCCTGGCACCGGCAAGCTGGAAACAAGGGGTGGGTCAGCATGGACCACTTCCGCAACCTCCTCCAGCTGATCCTGGCGAAAGGGTTTGTGACCGATGCCAAGATCCCCGGGACCGAGATGCCAGTTGTTCAGGAGCACAGCCTGGCGCTCTTCAGTGAGAACGATCGGGGTGTGGACGTGTTCCTGCCTGCCATCGAGACTGAAGTTTTGCCTGGCTTCTCCGTGTCATGCGTCAAGGGCTGGACACGAGGAGTGGCCATGCATATGACTATCAAGCTGGCGATGGAGACTGGCATCCTCGATCAATATCTACAGTTCCTCGGCCCTCGCGTCAGCGGGTTCAGCACCTTGCACGCGATTCACCACTTGCGCCAGTCGGGGGATGACATTGTCGATGTCAACCGAGGCATGGGGCCGTTCTTTCATTGCTTGCTACCCAAAGTCTAAGGGCCTGTGGGCCTCTTTTTTGCGCACTTGGGAACTGTGCACCGGAATCCAATTGTATGACCCATGCGTAGCCACTGATTTCAGGGTGTGTTTCGATGTATGCAAGTCGGCCCTTAGCTTAGACACAAAGGATATATTTGGAAAGTCACCTAGTCATATGCTTGCTCTCGCACCCGTGCCCCCGCAGACATTACAATGTCTAGCGCACTGACGCGGGCAAAGCCAAACTGCTTCATTCACTTCCACCAGATCGAGCGCAAGGCCAAGATCCATGGTGCGGATGCGATGAGCCTCATGGAGAGCTTCCAGAAGGGCGTGGTAGGCTTTCAGCTGAGCCCCGCTGAGCGCAGCGCAACTTGCAACCTCCTCGTGCACATGACCCCAGCGCAGCGCGTCCACCTGGCCAAGATCGGCTCCACTTACGGGATGGCTAGGGGCCCTTTCAGCCACGCTGCCATTGGGTCCAAGGGCATGAGAACTGGCTGGAAACCTCAGTGCGAGTCTCCGTGGTGGCAGGAGCGCATGGGCAACACAACAGAAACTGTGGACCTCATCATCGACCGCATCCTGAAAGCATGGCAGAATCTCCCAAGCGGTTTGCGGAAAACCGCAGAGGACGCAACTGTGCTCCACACGCAGAAGGTGGTCAGGACCTTTCAGTTGCACCTGGAGGACTTGCAGTCCCAGCTCCCTGCGGAGGCCTTCGCTGCTGAGAAGGCGAAGTTGATGGAGGCTTTCATGCTTGGGGGGATGGATGATGCTTTGAAGCAGCAAGCAGACGCGCAGCCTGTGCTAGACTGCTCGACTATCCCCGAGTTCAAGGCCGTGCTTGAACGGCAAGAGTCCCAGTTTGTCATCGCTGCTGCAAACAAGCGGCAGGAGCTGAAGAAGCAGCTGGAGTCTGCAACCTTTCTTTCGTTGATGGAAGACCTGAAGCACGACAAGGACAAAGTGTCCACCTTCGCGACCAAGCTGCAGCTTGCGAGGTCAAACTGGGGCCAGGCGGTTCAGGCGTACAAGCGCGCGCGGAGGAACAAGGGCGTGGAGCGCATCACGCACCTCATGCGCTCCAGGTTGGACATCAAGCTGATTCAGGAGAATGGCTTAGTGGACTTGCCCAGGCTGTACAACCTCTTCAAGGTGACCGCTCTGCAGGACATGCCAACGATCGCGGCTGACGCAACGCAGTGGGCTAAGTTGGTGCGCGTGGCATGCGTTTCAAGGTTTCTACGTAGTGTAATGCCTTGAAACCCTTCACACTGAGCAGCCCGGCTAGGGAGACCCTGGTCGTCCTCGACTTTGGCCTCTCCCCGAACCTCACGGATATGATCAAATGCGTGCAGGCAGCTGAGAACATTGCCCACCAGTCGCCAAACAACGCCATCCTCGTGAGGTACCCCATCAAGTACACATCGCAAAGCATGGCTACCTGGCTCAACTTCTGCCGCAAAATAGAGGACAAGCTGCTCTCGGCGGGGCTGGACATTGAGGGCTCCATCAGTGCAACGTTTGATTTGTCAAACACCCACGGCAATGACAAGAGAGAGGGCACGTTCATGATTCGCCTGTGTGTGTCGTCAGCCTTTCAGGAAACATCTCCATGGCTGTCCTGCAAGGCGTTCACCCAGCACCGCTGCATCAACAATGTGCCGCTGATTCCGGTCAAGGATATGCAGTTGATCCCTCAAGCTGACTTGACCAAGACAAAGGAGCACTTGAGCCCTGCTGAGCGAGCTGCCCAACTGGGGCCCCGCGCCTGCAGGCAGGTGCTTGAGGCTGTCCTCCTTGGCCGAGCCACCTCGGATTCATGCAGAAGCAGGAGGGTGGTAGTTGTGGATGCGTGTCCCACGTTTGGAGACTGGATGGCAGCTTCTTGGGGCCTGCACGCTGCGTGGCTGCAAGGGGAAGAGAGCCCTTGCGTGGTGTACATGAGTGCCTACACTTCAGACTGCGCATCACAGCATGCTGGCATGAAGGCCCGCGTCCAAGGCATGTTGCTGGATGAATGGTGGAACTCCCAAGTGGAAGCGGGCCCGTCTGAGCCAGGGCACACAGCAGAAGAGGCCGTCGAAAAGCCCGAGCTTCGCTTGTTGGCCTGGTCGGGCGACCAATGCCGCGTGCAACTCCCATCCATGGCGCGAAACAAGTTTGAGGAGGAGAGCGAATTTTTCGCCCAATGGGACGCAGCCTGCGTGTCCACGGAGGGCATCATGCGAAAGCTGAACGATATGAATTCCCAGGAAACTGGCACCAAGACTCCTTCCGGACCTCCTAGTGGGCCTGTTGATCTTCCAGGCCCAGACCTTTCCGGGGAGAGCGTGACATCGTTGAAGGCTGCGCTTGATATCGAAGCTGTGGACCAAAGTAGCATTAACACAGCTGATGTGCACCCAGGCTGCAAGATCCAAAACACCGTCCCCTATTTTGGTGTGGGTCAAAACAAAACCACCTCGGCTTTTTTTGAACCACCGTCAGGTCGTTTGTGGAGTCATATCCAAATCAATTCCCGTTCCTGGAGGCATTCGTTTGGGCTGACTGGAGCTCTCTGAAACTCGAAGTGTGAAGAGCCCTTTCTCTTAAAGAAAGAATGAGAAACTCAATTGCAAGCTGCCGAAGGTTCCACATTAACCCAAATCAGTCCCAGGAATAGACCAGAGTTATTGGTAATGGAGCAAAGGGTCGCTTCGTACTGTAGACAAGCCGTGCTTTGCCCAGGCTCTACACCATCCGCCCCACCCACTCGCATCCTGGAACCCTTGTGATGAAAGACTTGTCCGCCTACATTTTCATGGAACCGTCCACCCACGGAGGAGACGAGTGGCAGTTTGGCCCTGGTGAGATCTTTGGCTTTCACACCGGCAGCTTACTAGTGGATGACACAGAAACACTCCGTGGCAACTTGGCCGCGGCAAGGAATTCGACCCCAAAAGCACCCACTAAGGAAGTATCAACGACCCCAATTTCCGAAAACAGGCTAACTGACCTCCAAGATCTATTGCATCAAGTGTCCTGAGTTGCGTTTTTTTGCCAAAAGAGTCAGCGAAAGGGGTGCTTAAAAAAAAGGGTTGCTCTGCTTAGCGCAGCCCAGCTATGCGCAGAAGGTTCGCCAATCTGCCGTTTTCGAAATCCGCACGGAGCCGCAGAGAGAGCACACCCTCGCAAGACACCAAATTCGTCCACAGACTTTGTGCGAGCCTGCGCAGTCGAAATGCACATGAGCATCTCATGAGGAAACTTTAGCGCGAGCCTGCGCAGCCCAAAAGCGCGCCCCAAATATCGGCCAACCACTTTGCGGAAGCCTGCGCAGTCGAAACGCACCTGCAAGATTTTATGAAGTCACGGTTGTACGTAAATATAATGAAAAATGCTCCAGACCAAATTGAGCACCTTGATGAAGCAGCGGCCCCTGACTCTTACCGTAAGAACCCCTTAGTGCTGACACACTGTTTAGGGGAACGATCTTCGGGGACTGTTGGTTTGTCAAGCATCCCAGGACTGCAGAACCCACTTCTTGTTTTGTCGTTTGTGGAAGCCAAGGCCAAGACCAAAGCATCATGTTCGACATCTCATCTGACCTCCAGTCGGTGGTCAACACGACAGACGGGTGTAAGACGATTGTCCGTGTCTGCGACATGGTGTACGAAGCTTTTCAAAAGAATATCCCTGACCTCAAGGTGGATAACCATGTCTGTGTTCCCTTGATGGCCGGGAATGAGGTGGGGGCTTCGCAAAGCTAAGTTTTATAGTGTGAATGAACATAGACTTGCCCACCCTCTCCCCCGCAGGGAGTCTCCCAAGAGAAGTTCTGCCGCTGCACCATTCGCGCGGGCACCCGAGCCTTGGCCTTTGCCCCCGATCGGCTCAGCGACGATGAGCTGGCCGCAGACAGCCTGAAGAGGGCAAGCGCTGGCTCCGCTTGGCTCGGCAAACTCAAGATGCTCAAGGGCACAGTGGCAACAACCTTGTGGGAAGTCCGCCTTCAAACTGACCATCCCGCTTGCATCAAGCCTCTCAAGCCCAAGTTTTGGCTGACAGGGTCCCTGAAGCTGATTGCCAACAAGCTCTACCAAGTCGTTTAGGCCAGCGTGATTGCATGCCTGTGGCCCCGGTAGGTGAGATTTTTGCCATCGGCCGACCATCAACGGCCGACGCCCCACTTTTCGGGGCCAGACTAGGACAAACGCGAGGTGATCAAAATGATTAATCCGTGGCATGTTCCAGGTCAAGCGTCCCTCTTGTTGCAAGTATGTGCGAACCCTTTCCGCCAAATCAAGAACACATCAAAGTGCCAGTGTGTGAGTTTGGACGTGATCTTGGGCAAGCCAGGTGCTGTGCACCCGAAGGGAGGATGTCAAAAGTGGAGCCTTTACATATCGTTGCCCCGGCATGTGTTGGATTTCTCTTTTCTTGGGAGCTCCAAACAAAGACAAACTATTGGAAACAGGCTCACTTTTGGCGTTTTCAAGTGAATGCATCGGCCCAAGACCTCGGTGTTTCATTTGCGGTAAGTTGCCTTGCCAAGTTGCTCATGCCGCCAACCATGGCAGAGCGTGTGAGCACACTCAGCGACTCGGAAGAGGCAGAGCAACAAACACCTGGCGCTGCTCTGCCTGCCCAAGCAAAAGCGTCGCCCAAACCCAAAGCTGGGCGAAAGAGGAAATCTGCTGAGACCAAGCCGCCACTGAAAGCGCCCAGTACGCCAAGCAAAGCGCCGAAGCCACCGATTGCGGAGGGAGAGTCGCAGAACAAAGCCAAAGCCAGGAAGCCACCCATGAAGCGGCCTGCCGCAGCTGCTGGCAGTATGAGAAAGACCAGCATTGGCCAGCCAGAGCCTGAAGTCACGCCCCATCCTGGGCCCAGCCAGCCTGCAGCAAAAAAGCGCCCAGCCGCGAAGTCAAAGAAAGCCAAGAAGCCTGCCACGGGCGAAGGCAAGATCTACGAGGACTTGGGTGAAGGGCTCTGCAAATCCTGACTTTCGCGAGCCACCCGCGTGCGTGCCAGGACCTTCCGCCACTGAAACATGTGCATGCTGGCGGGCACCACTACTACGAAATGAGGTATCCAAAGTCAGGCTTCGTCAGCGTCCGTTGCAAGGCTACGTTGACGATCCTGATTACGGCACCTTTGCCCGGTTTGATTCAAGCTTTCGAGATTTCGTTTTGCGGGCAAGGAAAACACTCACCCAAGCACGTTTCCAAAAGACCCTTCAACACCGCTTGCAGGCGCGCATCCGCGGCGCAAGCCTGAAGGAGAACATGACTGTGTGCTGGGAGGTGCTGAGCCGGCTCGAAGCTGGAGATTCTGAGGGGCATGCCGTTCAGTGCGGCTTCATCAAAATGGGGGAGGTCAGCAAGATGGTTGCGGACCGCACTCAGCCTGGGGTCCCGGACGAAAAGTGCGAGGAGCCGCTGAACCTGCCAGAGGGCGAGGATGCAGAGATTGAAGGACCTTCCCCGCCCCCTGGGTTCAACTGCGAAGACACGCCGAATGAGTCTCAGGACTGAAACCCGCTTGCTAGGAAGTCCACTCTCGGGCGGCCTATCGCTTTAACAAGAGCATTTACTGATTTGTCTCGCCCACTACGTTTGCACAGGTGATCCCTTGATGGCCGCTTCAGAGTTTAGTGCTGCTCACTGTAGTAGTGGGGACTTGGGCGCGCAGTTTTGACATTACGAGTGTAGTTTTGCAAGCATGGACAAAAACGTTGCCTCAGCTTGCAGTGGTCACTGACGCATGTACTGATTTACCCCGGTGCAGATTTGCTTGCCGGAGCAGCCAAAAGCTTGAAGCCATTGATTCTCAAGTTGATGCAGCGCCAAAACCATGTTTTGAGAGTTTCTCAGCTCTCTCCCTCAGAAGGCGAGGCTAAGCCAGCCTCCGTGCGGAAGAAGGAAGCGCCGATTCCCGCATCCAACTTGGGGTTTGCCTCAGTGCGGGTGAAGGGGCGAGCGGCAGCAGCCGTTCAAGCAGGTCAACCAGCCAAGATTGTGGAAGGGACTATGGCGCTTTGGCGGCAGGTGTCTGAGTCTTGCTTCGGGCATTTCGGCGCAATTTCTTTGAGGGCACCCTGCTGGTTAGCTTCAAAGGGAGGCCAAATGTAAAACCCACCATTTTGGGGGGTCCACAGAAAACACACACACACACACACACACACACTGTTTTACATCTACCCTTTGTTCATTGCGATGCCCCTGACTAAGGTAGAACAAGAAGGAGCTTCAGCTGAACAATGCATGGAAATCGCCAACACTGCTGCAAGAGAGCTCAACAAGGGAAAGCCACTACAGGATGTCAAGTTCTTGATCTCTTTAATGATGGAGCATTTGAAGCAACACGCGAGCAGCTCGCATCCATCCAGTGCATCATCAGCAGCCGCTCCTCCTCTCAAGAAGCACAAAAGATCAGTCTAGAATGGAGCGGTTTTTTCGTCGGATGCACAAGCTGTCAGCGCTTTTGTGGTCTGGGCAACTGAACACCGCTTTTTCCGTGTCTCTTAAACTCCTGTGGCTTTAAGCCAGTGGAAAAAAGGAAGCCCGGCACAGCGGGCGTGCCTACTTGCGCTTGGGAAGCTTTTTCATTTGGACAAGCAGGGCTGTGATGCGCTGAACTTTGCTGAGGTGAAACGTTTTGTCGTTATTCAGCCTGAGCGCTTTTCGGTCTGCATTTAGAGTCTTCGTGATTCGCTTCCCTCCAAGACCCTGGGCCCAGAGTTTTTGAATGCGGGGCAGCACTGATACTGCGAAGGTTTTGGCTTGTTCGTGGCGCTTCTTTGCGCCCTTACCTCGGACTTTCTTGTTGTGCGTGCCCAATGCCACGCCGCGAGACTTGGCAACTTGAAGGGCACGCTTGACTCGCATGGAGCATAAATCGGCCTAGCAGGGTCTTTCACACAGTGGAGCAAAAACAGTCACAATACCAACACCTCTTCTGGCTGTTTACTTTGGCACCCAAGCCTCAAGTTCCCCATCCAAAACAAGCTTGCCGAACAAGTTTTTGCCTCTTGGGGTCGTTGTGTCTAGCTCTTCGTTCTCGCAAATAAGGACAGGCACCTTGCTGTCTTCAATCTGCACCAAGTCCTTCTTGTTTCTCAGCATGCGGCACACCGAGGAAGTTGCTAGCACTCCATCTGTAGCAGAAACGTTCTTGATGATTCCGGCCAGCGTGTCAGGCCACTTGCGTCCGCGGCGAGCTGAGGTGTCACGTACATACCAGGCAGTAACTTCCCAATTGGCCCCAAAACGTCGGGCGAAGCATCGTTTGCAGTCTTCTTTCTGGGCCTGAAGGGAGTACGCTTTCGCCCCAAACTTCCGCAGAGCTTCCCCCGGAGACTTTCCCAGGATAACGTGCAAGCGAGCTCTGTGGCTTCGTACCATCCATCCACCAGCTTGAGACGACTTCCAACCCTAGGTTTGTTTGAGTCTGCGCTGGGTGGCAGCATCAACGTTGCGCGACGCAACATTTGAGCCAAAATCGTGTAAGATGAAGTTTCAAACTGCTCCGGCAAGGTTTGTCAAAAAACCCTCAGCATCCTTCGCTCGCCGAGGCCCTGGCGTGGGCGGTGCGTGGCACAGCAGCCAGCGTAGCGCGGCGGGCGGGACGCTGGCAAAGTACCCGGAACAATCCCGGGTTTGTAAAAGGTACCCTGGGGGATTAAACTGGGTACCTGAAAGGTTTGGACTGGGTACCTTGTAGAGGGGCCAGGCTTCCTTTTTCTCACTGCTGCAAACGGCGTAACAACCATTGCCCAAAGCCATTTTCAACCCAGATCAACCAGCGATGCAGCAACCCATGCTGCGGCGCCCCGATTCAATCCGGCGCCCCGAATCAAAGGTAAACTCATTAAAAGGATTCGGAGCCCCCAAATGAAACCCCGGTTTCCTCTTGGCATCTTCTATCCCAAAAGGTGCCCAAAAAGCCATCTGGCTTGGGTTGCTTCAGGTTGGGCGTGTGTTCAGTACAGGTGATCCTGTGGATCTTCGGGAAGACCATGTTTTTCTCTTTCAGGGCGGGACTGGCTGCTCAATAAACACTTGTTCGTATAGGTTCTCCTTAAGGGAGACCAAGCAAAGACGGATCATCCTGTTTTGCTCCCAACCGCTGAAAGCTTCGGGGTCGCCGGCTGGCTTTGGAGGTTGGGGATATCACTCCCCCCCCCCTCGAGCGAGTTGCGCCCAAGATTGAGGAAGGGACGGCAAACCCCACAATCCCAATCAGCTCAAGGCGCCACTTGGGCAACGTAAATTGGGAAAACCCCGGTTCTTGCAGGTAAATTTGGGAAGCCACCTCCTAACCTCAAGCGAAGAACTTCAACAGAAGCTCTTTATGCCTTTTTGTTTGGATCCACCAATCCAATCCGATCATCGCAGCTTAACAAGGAAGCTCATCGCAGCTTTTTCCAGGACCGATCTTTCTCCCGAGGAAACCTCAGCAAACCTCCACCAATCCAATCCGAAACCTCCACCAATCCAATCCCAAGACCCGCCGTTTTTTCAACGAAATTCCAACAACCAACAACAGGAACCTCAGGGGACATCGCTTCATTCGCCTTCTCCGATCACCGCCGCAAACACTTTGGTGGTGCACTTTGCTTGGATGTTAGGACTTTAAGTTTTTGCCAACTAATGGGTTTTCCGAATTAAACCGCCGCAGATTTTGCAACCGAGCAAAAGACACCCGAGGCGCGCTGATCGCCAAAGTCCAGAAGTCCTTCCTGGACCAACTCTACGCGGACTGCGACGTGAACGCCGCCGCCGCCAAGGCGCTGCTGAGCCTGGCCAAGGCCAGCGAAGGACCCGGTCGATGGATCTCGGGGGGGGGGGGTCGCTGGGTTTGCGAGCCATTTCCCTTCTCCAGTTGCCCAGTGGATTCCGCCCCCGTTTTTCAATTACCCTTCTGGGAAGGGTTCCGATTCCTTTAAAGTCAACCAACCAAAAAAGGGTGCCGATGCTTCTTTTTGTTTTTCCCATGGAAGGCCACTGAGCATCTGAGCCTCTAAGGGAACCTCGAAAAGTGGAAATCGAGTCGTTTCAAAGCCACCAGTACATGGACCAACTTTTGATATTTTTGATCTGGGGAAATCCAGTGACCTCTGGATTGCATGGGTGGTTCTCAAAGTGGGGTCCCCGAAAAGGGTCGGTGTTCTTTCTTGTTGTTGGCTTTCCGGTCTCAAATGCCGACCAGAAAGGAGACACGGTCACAGTTTTTTCCTTCCACTGCACCCATGGCCCCAACCTGGCGCAAAAAGATGCGCTCACGAACCCCCCCCCCCTCCCCAACAAAAAACAAAAACAGGCTTCCCTTTTCCGCCACGTGGGTAACCTTGCGAGACCTGGCCAAACGGTTTCCTTTGGATTCCCTTTACCCGGTTCTTGCCGGTCAGGGGCCACTGGATCCAGGAAACCCTCGCTTGTCCAAAGATGTCCAAAGCGAGTTGGCCCTAAATCGTTTGGTTTCCCTGATTTGGTCGATATTTGCTCAAGGTTGCAAACGTTTACCCTGCAAATCGACTTCAATAGGGATTAAGCTAGGGGTCTTTGGGTGTTTGCAGGTTTCCTTTCTACTGCTTCCTCCAGGTCGAAACCGCCAGTTTTCTAGGGGACACTTCCATTTCCATTCTTTCCAGGGATCCGAATCTTTCCAGAAAGTTTTTGAAAAGAAGGATGGTTGAAAAGAATGGAACAGGAATCAACCCCTAGACGGTTGCATGCTTCAGCTCGGAGTCATCTGCCCAAACTCGAGCAAGAGCAGGATCTTCTGAGTCAGCTTCCACGGTGGACTCTTCCCCCGCATCCCGGCGACGAAGTTTCCTCCATTTGCTTAAGAATATTGTTCTATTATTATATTTATTTTCCCTGTTTGGTCTGAAAAGGAATTCATCACTACTGGAAAGAGTGGTTTTTTCTCCCACAGAATGGAAGAAGTTTGGGGTCTTTGTAAACCGGATTTTGCGCCTAAACGGTGTGTCGAGTATGGCCGAGGAGCTCACATGCTTTTCAGAGATCCACTTATTTGACTAGGTCTCCTTTTTCAACCCTGTTTTTGGTTGGGAGGGTTCCCCTACTCAAATAGACTACAGAAAAAAGTTGGTAGCCTTATTCTAACCTCTCTACTGGAGGACCTAGTTTGATCTGTAAAGCAATGATTTCTTGACCAGGATCCAAGATATTATTTTGCAGAGATCAACTGTCTCTTCCTCTGGCTGCTAACAATGACGAGTAAGCCCCATTTTTGGGGCTTCCTTTTGGGTGCCTTTCTTACGACCATGGCATTTCTATTGTTGTGACAGGGCCTTTGGATGTTGATTGCCCTTGCTGACTTGGATGTTTGTTCTTGCGTAACTGGGCAGACAAAACCAGCCTGAGCGAAGCAATTACGGGTGAGCTGATTATTTTTTCTCGGGGAATCAACCGGCTCGAAACAAAAAAACACGTGTGGCTCACGGCAGGATTGGCGTCGGGGCTTTGACACCTACCGGGAACACATACTTGGGGAGGGGGGTGAAAGACTAAGTCATTCGAGTGGCACCCCCCGTGGCATCCAGGCCGGGAGACAACGGGAGACCAATTGAACCCGTGGATCCAGTGGCTCTTTTTTGGTGGATCATATGTGAACTCGTGGGAGGCTTGATACGAATAATCAAAGGCTGATTGCAGGCTAGGTCCCACAGTAGTGCCCTTTTACCCTTTCTTGGGGGAGGGGAAGCCCCTACTAAGATAGACTACGGAAAAGGGTTGGCACCCTTATTCTAACCTCTCTACTGCAGGACCTAGTAGGGACCCAAGTGGGACCCATGCAGGAAACCAAGCCATTTGCCACACTTCGGTGGCTTGTTTCCCAGATTATTTGCTGGGTTTAGCCATGACTTGGGGTTCATATCTCGGAAAAGAATGTGCATCCGATGCGCCTCTTTAAAAAGGCCATGCGGAGGTTGGACAAATATGGGTATGCCTTTTTTTAGGGGACCCCGAATGATTGTTTGGCTTTTTGGTTTCCCTTCAAAGCCATCTACCTGCGACAAAATACATCCTAATATGGTGGTGCGCGTTGGAAGCAGTTGGCTGGGTTTGGAAGCGGTTGGTCGCGCGGTTACTGAAGTGTCGGAACCAAACCACATTTTCGAGGCCAACTGGTGAACATCGCTACCCCAGTCGTTGGGCATGAAGCGAGCATATTTTTCGGTGTTTCCCAATTTCCCAAAATCCCCAAAATTTTGATTCAGACGCGGGGTTGCTGTAGTGCTTCTAACATGGGCCAGCATAAACCTCCGTTTTTCTGGGGAAGGGAGCAGGGAGAGACAGAGAGAGAAATAGCATAAACTATTTTTAGTTCAGACGGGGCATTGTTTCAGTGTCTCTCAAATGGGCCCAGCAAATGTTCCCCTATTTCAGGGGGTATCATTGTCATTATATATCCATATATATATATACACCTTTGCAGTTATATGTGCATACAATTTGTACATGCATGCTGGACTGGGTGTGCCCCCATGGAGCCTGAATCAGGCCCCTTTTGAAGAATCCAAAGTTAGAGGATAAAAGTTGTCCATTCAATATACATTTTTCAGATCTGGTTGTCTTGATGTTTGTTTGATTGAAACTCTAGACTTTGAACTGTTGGGAAAATGAAGGGGTTGTGCATCAAACCTGTCCATCAAACCCATAGAACGTTAAACACCTTTTGCAGAGGAGTCATCAGCAACCAAGGTATGGGAGCCATAGACCCATAGCAGTAGTGACAGTTAGGGGCCATCAAGGACCATGAATGGACACTTTTCCACGGTTGCAACCGCCGTGGCTCTCCTCTTCATGGCTGGCATCTTTAGGTATCCCTTCAAACTGACGTGTCCAACTGGTGCCATTGGAGCCAGGGACCAAGCATAAATGTTTCATTGCGTTAGGCGATGTCGACTTCGACGATCGTTTCCCTGCTACATGCCTGACTACCATCCTCCGGATTAATCTACAGTTAACATCAATACATACTATAAGGCACTATAAGGGGCTAGAGAATTAATTGCCACACTATTCCCCTTGTGATCATGACTGGTTTTAGAATACCCCGCACCCCTATTCCAGTTTCGTAGGTCCCTGTAGTATTCCCTGAGTTCTCACATATGTCAAGTCAGGTTGCGCAAGTGTTCAGTGGCAATTCCCGCTTTCCGGGTTCCCCACTAAAAGCGATTAACCCAAAAAGCGTTGCCCTGTTCAAACACGGCCACTAGGCTACTGACTGCTTGCAACAGTCTTGCAACTTAGGTGCCCGACATGCCGGGGGAGCAGTACGTCGCCATCTTCGATGAGGACGAGCGGCTCGATTCAGGCAAACATCACCGTGAGGCGCCGAAAGCTTCCAAATCCAGACGTGCCCGAGTCACTCACTTGCCCCAGGTTCTGGACCTTCAACTTTTATGGTAAGATCATTTAAGTGGTGCGCAAAAAGTCCCAATCCAGTACGGAATTGAGTCCAGGGCTTGCTTTTCACCGGGGACTTTGCACGCGTACCCCACTCACCCGAAGGGAATCGACAATTCATTGTCAGTGTGAGTTAGTCATTGGCCCGAAAGTTTCCTCAAAGCGAATCGAGCTTTTGATCTGAGCTTCTTGTTTGGGTTTTAGTCTATGGCTCAAGGTTCCAGAAGGTGAACCAAGTCCATTTCCGGCTCCAAACAGGGCCAATATCTTGACAGGGCTTTTTACTTGCATTGCCAGACCTTATTTTCAGGTCCAGGGCAAGTGAGACAGTCATTCGCCCTTTCCCGGACCGATCCGGGCATCCAGAACTCTCAGAGCTCCATCTGGATGTGTGTGTGTGGCTGTTTGTGTGTGTGTGTGTGTTTTTTAAGGGATCCCCCCCAAAAAAAGAACCATGTATTGGGTGTTTTGGGTGTGTATTTGGGTGTTTTCCTTTTGGTTTCCCTTCGAAAGACACCCAAAAAGGGGTAGCCCCCAAAAAATGACACCCATCTCAGCGAGCTGGGGATTCAGCGAGCTCATGATTGAGGCTGCGTACTTGGAGATCCAAATGTTATTTCAGGCTTTGGAGTTGTGCCAGGCTTTGCAGATGTTTTGTCGCTAGGCGGCCACATGCAAATTGATACTTGCATAGGCACTTGCGACAGGTTGGGCGATTGACCCAGCTATTAGGGAACAATGCACGTGTCCCACAGAAACCACGGGGACTCCTAATTTTCCCACACCCTCTTGGAGAAGCAAGCGAGTTGTGTTTGAGTCACAGGTGCTCGTTGATGCACTCGCTGGAAACAGAGCATTCACTAATCAGGGTCCGTTTCTTGCAAGGAATCCGGATCGCTGTTTTAGGGGCCGCACCAGGGTCAATGGAACACGAAGTAACTCACCCCAGCCCCAAAAGGTGGGCACGCAGGTAGAGACTTGGTGTTGGTTCAGTTGGGTGCCCCCTTCTGGCCTTTTTCTCGGGTCCAATAAAAGCACCGATGCCCGTCTGGGTTTGTCTGAAGTTGGACCATGCAAAGGAATCAATTCAACCGTTTCACCCCCACTTTCAAGCCCCACACACACAAACACACACACTCACCTGCAAAAAACATCATGGAACCCAAACAACTTGCTGGTGTTTGGGAATGAACCTTTGGATTCCCTTCAAGGAAATCATAGGGGATGGTTTGTAGGGATTCCCTCATATTTCGCTGAGAACCAGCGAGTTTAAGGTGCATCCCAAGTTGAAATTGAATTAATTAGGGTTTCGCACCAGGCCAGTTCCCTGCAAATCCGAGACCTTTTTTTTGAGGGTACTTTTGTTCGAGGAGGGTTTTACTTGGACTACTTCCTTGCCCACATGAACCCCCGCCTTTTTTGGAGCTGGGGGGGGGGGGGTGTTAGGGGGCCCCCGGTTTTGTCACATTCCCAATGGTCCTCATGACCGCTCGGTCGACAGCGGTGAAGACCAAAAAGCGAGCACAAAGTGTTTGCGTGAGCGGTGGCCTCAGCACTAGGTCCCCCAGCCAGGTGCCCTTTTGCCGATTCTTTTTTGGGGAGGATTCGGTTCCCCTACTAAAATAGACTACAGGAAAAAACAAGTTGGCACCAACTTATTCTAACCTCTCAAATCTGGCGGACCTGGACTTAAGGGTTTTGACACACACACACACACCCCAACAGTCGACGCACAGCCATCGACTCGGTTTGCATCTGAGGCCTCAGGACTTGGACCAGGAGCTGGACGAGCTCCTCTGCAAGGAGAAGGTCGACCTTTTGACCTGTTCTTCACTGCTCTACTGTTTTGTTAGTTTGCTTTTTTTTGGGGATGTTTTGTTATTTTGTTGTTTGGGATGTTTTGTTAGTTTGTTTTTTTGGGATGTTTTGTTATTTTGTTTTTTTGGGATGAAGTTGTATCAAAAGGTCGTTTCACCTTTTGGGATAACTTGATCAAGTTGTTTGGCATGTTTCTTTTTTTGGGGGTTCTTTTCATATGTTTGGGTTCGGGGGCTGCCATTTTTTGTTGCTACCTTACCAAGGGCTAGTGAAGTTTTTATTTTTTGTTGTTTCTAGGTTTGGTCCACCCTCATAGTTTACCGATAAAAAAGGGACTCCACACCATAGTTTTGGTCCCGCCATCTTTCGCTTCGGCAAGTGGATTTCGTCTCATCCGCTGAGGTTCGACATGCTGGCGCAGCGCAGTGGGCGCTTCGAGTTCCTCCCCGAGGCATGGGTTGCCGGGTGCGAAGGGCGCCAGATTGGACGCGATTTTTGGGGGAAGAGCTTTGGAGAGGTCACCGTTTTTTTTGGAGTTGTTCCTTTTCATGTCTGGACTTTCAGCTCAGGACGGTCTGGGGAAAGTGGGAAAGGAGCATGGTTGATATATCTTATTGGCGAAAGTGGGAACTTGTTTTAGGAATTGTGAACTTGGAGGAAAGGGAAACGCTCGGCAGAGCAGCTGAGGGTGTCATGGACGTTTGGGGTCTATTTTGCACAGCTGCCTTCTTGAGAGCTTTCATGGGGAATGAACCACTTTGGTGTGGGCGGAGCAGGGAGGACCGCGCTGTTCTTGGTTTGGTTGTTTTGCTTTGTCGTGTTTTAGATCTGTCTTTGTGGGGTGATGCAGCTAGCAAAGCAGAATGAGTGCTGGCATTGCAAGTGCTAGGCACCCAAGCATGAAAAGCTCATTTCTACAACCTTCCCCCCCGCAAAACAAACACCAATCTCAAGACTCCGGCAGATTTAGAAACAAAACATATTCAATAGTGATGGGTTCCCTTCAAAACCAGGGAAAACTGATAACACAAACACACACCTTCGTTTCAGCAAGTGGTTTTCTTCCATTTGCTTAAGGATATTTAAGGATATTTGTTATTTTCCCCTGGTGGTTTCAAAAGGAATCTATCACTACTGGATGCTTTTCCAGGGGCCGCAAACGCAAATGGAGGTTTCGGGGGGGGCGTCCGACTCCCAAAAAAAAAACCAGCCGAGCGAGCGGCGCAGGACCGGAAGCGGGCCATCTCTGCGGTGCAGGTGGCCTTCCTGGTGCCTTGGCCGGGGGGGGGGGATTTTGGGCTCCCGAACGAACCTAAGGGGAAGGGGGGAGGAGGGGGGGAGGGGGGGAAGGGGGGAGGGTGAATTTATCAGGGCATAGGTGTCCTTTTTGCTTGTTAGAGAAATAGATGGCGATTCCTGGTTTACCTGGTGGTTTAATCATCTACCAGGGCCATCTATTTCCCCTAAGAGGACGCTTATGTGTCGGGGGGGGGGGGGGAATCCTAAAGCTCACTTGGGAACTTCGGTTAAGTCGGTGAGTGGGAAGTTCTTGGCAGCAACCACGGCTTCCATTTGCTGAAAAGAGAATTCATGTTTTTGTTTTTTTATTGTCCATGGTGTTAAGGGAATCTAGCAGCTAGCACCCCTGGACATATTCTCATTTTGCCAGAGGGCCTTTTGGCAAATGGACGTGTTGGTTGGCATTTTTTGGGGAACCACCACAAAGTCCGAGGAATGAATAAGCATTTTAGGGACTGTCTTGAGAAACGCCACTGCAGTAGTACCCGTGTTGATTCAAATGGACTCCTTGTGCTCGTTGTTTGAGGCCCGGTGCCTTTTTTCAGGGTCAAAAGGGTCCCCTAGGTCCCCTATTTTGTCGAAGTTTTTGCATTGTAGAGGTCCTCAAAAAGGGAAGGTCCCCTATTTTGACACACACGCGAACAGCCATCGCACTTTTTGGATTTTTTCCAAAGGGAAGCCAACACTTCAGTCGTTGAGTGGCACCTTTTTGTCTTTTATTTCGGTGGGCCTCGCCACTGAAAATGATGAGCCCCCACATTGCCGGGGATGGAGAAAGCCTTCGCAAAGTCATCTCTCACATTTCCAAGGCTATGATGAAAGCAAAAACCCGGTTTCGCCATCACCTTTAGCCCGGCACAGCGAAACCAGGGGAGGAGTAGCTCTTTTTCCCGACCACTTTTTCTTGTCCGGTTTGTTTCTTTTTGGCATTGGACCTTGTGGGGCCCGGTCGGTCGGGGGTGAGAGTTTATGACAAGGGGGCTACAGTTGTTGTCCTTTTATCCGATTTCAACCTTTTCTAGCTGGTGGTTGGAAGGGAGCAGGGGGTATCCAAAAACTCCCTTTTGTAGAGCCTTTCAGAGCTACCGGTCGGAGTCCTGTAACATGGTATCTTTGCCCTTTCTTCTTTTCCAGTATTTTCCCCTTTCAACCAGCAACTCTGCAGGGGCCTGAGTCTCACTTCCTGAGTTCCTGGACTTTAGTCACTTTTTGTTTTTGGACCTTTTTTTGTGGCAAAGAGTGTGGCTATGTGTCTGGCCCAACAACTTCGAAGAAGACCGAGTCACTTGCATCTCACCACGTGCTCTGTCGGGAGCCCGCAGCCCCCCCAAAAAAAACAAATTTTATCAGTAGAAATTATTACGAGGCATCTCCTTTAGGAAGTGGACGAGTGTTTGTTCACACATTGTTTCTTCACTGTCCTTGGCCTGTTTTCTTTGTTTTTTAGTTTTTTTGGTTCTGTTCCTTTTTACCTGGAAATCTGCAAAAAAACAGTCGGTTTTTTCGCAAGCCCGTACCAAGAGTAGAGATGGTTTGGTCGCTGAAGCCGTGAGCCACACACCGCAGGGAGCCCGGCCGAGCGCTCGCTCGCGCAGCGAACGCGGCTCGAGCGAAGGATGCCCTGGGCTCGGAGGACGCCAACGGGGCGGCGGCCAAGGCGCTGAAGAAGCTCTTGCCATCCGCCTCGAGGACGGAAGTTGGTCTCCCGAACCTAGGCCATGCTCTTAGTTGTATATATATATAGATGTATATATTTATTTATTTGTTTGTTTGTTTGTGTATTAATTTATTTATTGTTATTTCTATATAAGACTTCAACACACCATAGGTAGATCATGGGGGGGCTGACCACATATAAATATAAATATATATGTATAGAAAAGCCGGACTTGTTGTGGTCTCCACGGCACGGAACGAACGGCATGACCAGTTCCGTTTCCAACTTTGGATGGCCCGGCCAGGTCTTATACTGTCCGAGTAACATTGCGTTACTCCATACCATTGCCTTACGTCTCAAGCGTGTATGAATGTGTTTGTGTGTACGCGCATGTAAACATATGTTGATATAGATGTTTAGTTTTTGATGTTATTTATTCTGTTCGAATCAGTTTTGGTTAGTCGTTTGTTTCTTTGTTTATCGCGTAAAAAGGACCTGCTCCCTTCCCCTTGGGATTGGCAAGGTTGTCCCCAAGAGTATGAAGTCCTGACACGTGATGGAAGCGCGCTCGACTCCGGGTCGAAAGTGTAGGGGGGTTGGGGGGACCCCATGGTTGGCACAGGAAAAACGTCGGGAGGATCCCCCCACTCCCACCCCCCGGTTTCGTCCACGTATCAGTTCCTTACGCGGACGGCAGACCAATCATAGTTTCCTCAAGTGGTTTTCTGGAAGCCCCAGAAAAGCACCAGCAAATGCTTGTTGTTGGGAAATGATGCATCTTTGCTTATTGTGGTTCAGTGGTTGGAATCCCCACTGAACCGCTCACAAAACATCGCCGTTTGCTCCCCCTTCCAACGTCGACCAAGATCAAAGGAAGACGAAGAAAGAGCTTAGGCTTGGCGCAAGATTTGGAGGCCGGTCAAGGAGCAAGATTTGGAGGCCAGTCCAATCTCCCCTGGCACCAGCCTTCAGCGCCCCAAGGTCCCAAGGCGCCTTTCGGGGGTCCCATCTGGATGGTCTGGCGCATGGCGAGGTCCAGCGATTTCGGTGCCCTTTTCAACCCGAGTCTTTGGGGGGGAGATTCGGCTCCCCGACGAAAGTAGGCTACAGGAAAAAAGTGGCCTAGGTTGGAGTTTGTTGAAACCCCACGGCTTTTCGCGATGAAGGCTAGACACATTTTGCTCCTGGGCTTGGAGCAAGCCAGTCTTTGGGAGCTGGGTGGCCTGCCAATAGGAAGAAACAGGGCCCCTTAAAGGAGATTCCTTTGGAACAACATTCGCGAGTATGGTTTTCAATTTGGCCACCATCGGTGGATGCCCTTAGCATGTTGCAAGTACACCAAAGACAGTCAACTACAGACCACAACAAAATTCGGTAAATTAGGGCATTCCCTTGTTTCCCCTACTTGCAATTGATGGGCGCAGTCCTGCACCAGAAACCCTTCAGAAACCCTGTGATGATTCGATTCCCTTGTAAATACCAACCAACGTTGTAGTGTCAGCCATGGTGTCCTTTCTCGTGCAAGACTCGCGGATTCGGCAAAAACCATCCGCATTATTTTGATTTGGCATCCGCCGCTCGCTTCCTGGTTTCCTGGACTTGGGCCTGCTTGGGTCAGTGCCCATGTCAGCGGTATAGCGAGAAGCCCGGCGACTTTTTGCTTTGGCCCTGCCACTTGAACCCAAGCCCAAGGGGTGCGACAAGCGGGTTTCGCAACCACCCACAGTATGACAGAAGCCTCCATATCCGTTTTTCTTGAACTTCCATTTGCTGAAGAGAATGTGTTATTTCCCGCTGTTGGTTTTAAAGGGAACCTAGCCCTACCGGACACGTTTTTTTTTTTTTTTTTTTTTTTTGTTTTTTTTCGGTGAACGAAAACGCAAATGGAGGATCCACCCTTGCCCCAAAAAAAGGGAACACGCCATGACCTCTCCCTACCGGACCTTTTTTTTCTCCCCCGAAAGCTTCAGCAAATTTGGAGCTTGATCGGCCAGAGGAGTCAGCAGGCTCAGCTTTTCCGCGCGCTCTTCCAAGAGAAGCTGCTGCAGCTCTCCGGGGACCCCAATGCCGCGGCCGCCTGTGCGTAGGGACGGCCCAGATCTGGGCTCGGGGTATCCACGGTGTCGGTTTCCGGCGCTGGGGCAGGAGGTGTTTTTGCTGCATACGCGATGCCTTGCTTAAGTCCCACCATGTCCCACCCCAAAAAATGAAAATAGAAATAACATATGTAAAACGAAACAAGAAACAAGACGCAAGAAACCAAAAAACACGGGGATGTGTATATATTCTTGTTGGTGTCTACAAGCCCCGAACTTGACAGAAAAGTCAGACTGAGGAGCCAAGAGCGCCTTTCATTGATTTGGGTTTCAGATCCCATTGCAACATGCTCTTGGGGTTTTGGCTAGAAACGCAGCGAACAAACGCAGGTGGGTTCCTGCATCTTTCCCTGCCATGCCTTGGAGACAAAGCCATCCCCAGCCCCCGACCTGGCTTGCTTCAAAATTGCGGGTGTAAAGAGGTGCGAGCTTCTGGATGTGGCCCCGTACTTGGATTTAGATCATCTTCTCTAAAAAAAACAACAATCGCGCTAAAACCCTCGAAAGCTCTCTAAATGACTATGCATTTGGCAAACCATGGAAACACATTGCGAGGCATTGCGCAAACCATGACTTGGGCGATGGAGCAGAAATGGTGCAGTGGCTCCAAAATCGCCCAACATCTAGAAAATTGGGAGATTAAGGCGGTCGCTGTCGCTACCCGCCGCCCTGAAGCACTCCAAAAGTCTCCTTTCAACAGGAAGATGCTTCTTCATAGGGGGTGCTTGGAAGTCACACCTTCTTTCCCCCGAATGGAAGATCCATGTTTCCTTTTCAGGGGCATTGTGGGAAACTTTGTTTACCAATTTCCGCAACACCAAAAGACCCCCGCTTGAAGTTGTTTTTTGTTTTTCTAGTGGATGGTTGACTTTGGCATCACAAGTTTTGTTTAAAAAATGACCACCTACTACAATGACAAGGTTCGCCCCACTTCCAAGATGTCCAGATGGGTCTGGTCCTCTCAGGTTGCGGTGCATGGCTGGCGGCGGGCGGGGACCCCAAACCTGACCAAAGCGTTTGCACGGGTTTTTGGGCCAACGTCTGGTACCATCTGAGACATCATTGCCCTTGACAAGAAGCGAGAGAGAGACAGAGAGAGAGAGGGAGAGAAAGAGAGGGAGCATCCTTGCATATTTCCCCCCTTAGCTGTCCCTCAACATCACCGGCATCCGTGAAATTGCCTGCATTTGCTGTTGAGCATGCGTCATTTGTCCAGGCTTGCTTTAAAGGGAGTCTATCACTACTTTTCTTCTCTGGGGGACTTAAGCGACATGAGGGGTGATATCTCTACCTCCTGTCTAATGTCGATTTGGAGTTCCATAGCTGGAGCAAAAGGCATGGGGTTGGGGTGTACAAGATGTAAGGGTTTGGCCTCGTAGGAGCCCAGTTTAGCTAACATAAACTACAGAAAACACGTGTCGCGTTAAAGCTTGGCTTGTGGCAAAAGAAACATAGGTTCTGCCCTTGCCTCGTCATCTTTGGCTCGGCTCAGCCAAGCGATGCTAGTAGGGCAAGTCATCGGTGATGGCGGACGCTTCGTTTCGGCACTCCCCTCAAATCGCAAGTTTGCAGAATGAGGGGCTGAATAAATACACAGTTATATTGTTGTGATCTTAGTCGAAAAGCAATGTTGGCCCCGGATTACACTCGTCCTAGTAGGGGGGTTGCATCCTTTCCAATGACCCACTTGGTCCAAAGCCAATTGACCGTTTGACCTTTCTTTGGGGTTCCCATTTGCAGTCATGACCAAAACAGGTGACTACCTGTCAGTTCTGAGTCCCAAATTATGGGGCAACTGAGAAACATGTCAATGTCGAAAAAACATAGTTGTTTCCTTGTTAGTTTTAAAGGAATGGGTTTCACTACTGGAGACATCATGTTCTTTATAGTTTTCCAGGCAGCTTACCTAGGAACATCCACCAGGGCTTCTGCCTCTTCCCCTCCCTCCCACTAACATGGCAACTGACAGGGGCCCGGTCACTTCAAAAGCAACTTCATCTTCCAGGTATCTCTTGACAGGTGCCATGTTAGTACTGTGGATGGACAAAATCCTGCACCACTTGGAAACCATGGGAAGCCATTTTTTGTTGGTATCCACAGGGGAATCGAATCATTCTAGGGTTTCTTGTGTGGTGCCTAAGAGGATTTCGGTAGGAAGGGTACCTTTCGAGTTGGATCTACTTCTTTTGGCCAGGCCTCCAGAGCTTCCATTGGCACCGAGGCCCAGTGCTTGAGGAGCCTGAGCTCCGCTCGGCTCGGGCCCTTTTGGGTCACCCGGATTCGGGACTCCGGTTTTTGCCCCTTATCATCATTCTTATCAGCACTACTAAAAACTACATGTATTGTCATGTTTATATGTTAATGTCGTATTGTTGCAATCATTTCCTCATTTTTGGTGGCTTGCAAGTGATGTTCCGCGTCATTTTGCGAGAGTACCACTGGCTCCCTAGGCGGCCAACAACAAATAGGGGCCCCAGTCGGAAGACGTGCCCTTACCCCAAAAGGGTGTCCAACAGCCCCGAGTTTTTTCGGAGCGGTTTGCTGGAAAAAACCGGACGGGGAGCGCTCCCGAAGACAGACGGATCCATCGGACCCGATGGCCAGATCCGACCAGTCCGTCCGATTGACCCGCGAGCGCCACCGGGAGGAAGTGGACCTCAGCTTCGCAGTCCGAGCGGAAGGTTCTTTTCCCTTAGGGCGACTAGGATCTTAGTGTCGCAAGACCCTCTTGGTCCCCCAGTACTGCCCTTCTACCGTTTCTTTTTTTGGGGGGAGGGTTCCCCTACTAAAATAGACCACCGGAAAAAAGGGTACCCTTATTCTAACCTTTCTACTGGAGGACCTAGCCCTTAACCAACCAAACAGATGGCAGCAGTTTGCCGTCGAGAGCGCACAATGAAGCGGTCCATCCCAAATTTCAATGTGGTTAGGATGCTGAATAGGAAACCACCTCAGAAGTGGTTGGACATGAATCCCCACCTGAATGATGAATCGTGATTCCTCACTTCCTAAGTTCATGGACTGCACTTTTTTGGAATACAATGTAGTGGCATAGCGGAAAAGCGTGGACTTGTCTGGTGCCATCCACTCGGGCAGTGACATGCCCACAGAGCGTTTTTCCGATCGAAATTCGCACCCGGAGTGTGTGAAGGGCGTCGGGCGGCTGGATCTGCGCCGCAATCCAAGAGGGGCACAGCCAACAGATGAAACGCCTCCTGAAACCGGTCATCGGCACGGGTGCCGGTGCTGGATGTGGTAACGAGGCAAATACCACGAACCTGGGTGGTGTGTGTGCGTGTGCGTGTGCGTGCGTGTGTGCGCATGTCAAAGCACGGACTGTGAGAAAGGATTTCACCAATGTTAGTTGATCCCAACGTCCTCTCCGGAGTGCTGTTGTCAAATCATTGCCAGACTTGGCTAGCCTTTAGTATCGTTTGGCCGCTTTGGCTTTCCTTCGCTTTCCCTTTCAACCAGCAAAATGTTAACTGTAGGGGCATCGTGAATTTTCTCACTTCATGTTTACTTTTTGCAGGGGCCCAAGTAGGACTAAGAACCCCTGCCATCTTCCGCTGGATGGGTTGCAGGAACTGTGCAGAAGTTCAAAAGGGGGAGCAAAAGCCGCGTGAAGTGCATGCCCACACAGGGCGGCAGTGTTTTTGTTTGGACTTTCACGTGGATGGCGAGACTCGTTGGCTGTAGGGCCCTAGACGGAAAGACCGACGCCTTGTACAGCCATGGGTCGAAACAGGGCCCCAAGAGGGGGGTCTGCGCTTTCCGGTGGGCACGTGACGAGTGCGGCACCTCTGAAAGAGGTACTGCAATCAAGCTTCGGTGGTCCCGGGATCGCGCTGAAGTCCAGGTTGCTTCAACTTCTCAGGGTTGTTGTTGCGAAACATTTTGCATTTTTGCTTATTGTGGTTTAGTGGGAAATCCCCACCTAGCTGCTGAAAAATTAAATTTTGCTCCCCTGCCAACGTCAACCAAGTTCTCGTAGGTAGCTCCCCTCGGGGTTGCTCTTGCATTGGTTTGGGGTTGCGGCCATTTGTTGGTCCCGACGGTGTCCTTTGGAGCGATCTCTGCGAAAGCAGTGCCGGGATGTCGATTTCGACCACACGCGGCTTTCCTTTTGCTTTGCCGGGCGCGCGGTGCAAAAAACAAAGACCGCTGTATATAAAATCGATGACGCCAGTGATAGGCTCCCTCACGAAGAGCTACGAGTTTGCTTCCGGTTGAACCCCTCAAGTTCTGCTTGTCCCAGCAGCAGCGGGGACCCAGCTTGCCCTTCGCCAGGGCTGGCGGCACCTTCTTCACCCCTTGCCCGCTATGGCGAAAAAAATGGGTCTGGGGGGCATCCCCCTGCTCCAACTTTTGCTTCCGCGCCCCGCGCCTCGGCGAAAGTTGCTTAGTCAGGGCATACCTGAAGGGCTGTAGACCATGTCTTCGCGTTAGGCGAGGGCGGGTTGCATCGCGAGAGAATGCAAAGGAAACGAAAGAGAAACAGAACGCGCCTGCTGCGGGTGAGGGTCATTGAGAACCTGGCCCCCCCGCCCCCTTCCGGTGTGTTCATTGAACATGCCCGGCAGATCACATTCAGCTTCCTTCCAAGTGCTTTGGAGCCGAAACGGCGGTTTGGAGGTTAGAGTCGGTTAGAGTTCTCATTTACCCTCAGGAATCAGGGGTTCAAATCCTAATCCAAGCCAATCCAAGCAACAATTTGTCTCATTTCCATAGACACCTTGGGCCCCTGACCCTCTTTGGTGATTTTTTCGTGGGAGGCCAAAAGGAAACCAGAGCATGCCCATGTGGAGATTGGACCGAAATTAGCCCTTCGTCCTCCAAAAATATCAATATCATTTCAATGGAGGCGAATGAAGAGATACGAGTAGCAGGCAAAACGGGCCTGCAAACCGGTTATCCTCCCAGCCCCTTTGAAAGTAGCTTGTGCGCCAAGCCATGTTATTCGGAGGGCCCTCCCTTTTACAGCTGGGTAAAAGTAGGCGGCACATTTTCGTGGGTAAGTCATTCCTTTCGATGACCCACTGGGAATTGTGCCGCCCACTTTCACCTCCCCATATGGTGATGAGCTTTATTCTTGGCTCTTGGCAAGCGACTCGGGCGATGCGCCCGCTTCGAGGCTCAAAGGTGGTGCCGCAGGTGCAGGGAACTCTGACACCAAGGGGTCCTAGTGCAGTAGTCATGCCAATGATCCATGTTGATTGCAACCCAGTCAACAACCCTGCTTGGATCACTCCTTTAAGCCCCCGCAAGAGAATTTTTAGGCTCCTGATTTCTTGCAGGTTGTAATGTGCGGCCTGTTGCGGAGATGCAACGTGACTCGTCCAGTTTGTTCTTCGAAAAGGCGCCATATCATGCAATCTTGCCGATCTTGGCTTCTCATTTTCAGCGATGCAGCTTCTGACGTGGTGGGTCAAACTCAAGCACTGGTGTCTTTCCTTTGCCTAATCTTCCAACGGGGACTTGTCGATTTCTGTCTGGTTTGACCCTCTGCGTTCAAAAGTCCGGATTTGCCAACATTGCGAGCAAGCCTGTTGCTTCGACCTGTGTGTGTGTCCTTGTGTCTTTGTTTTTTTGACCGGCTAAGTACTTACTTGGCACCTTTGAGAGGTCGATATGCAACTGACCAGCCCACACCCAGCCAACTGACCAGCCCAGACACCCATCCATCCAGCACAGCTGACCAGCCCAGATACCCAGCAGCCCAGATCTTCACGCCCCAAGCCCTCGAGGGCCATGAGGAAACGCCTCTGCGACGTGCGCTGTGTGAGTCTTGAGGCTCGCGGGGGGGGTGCAAGGTTCAATTTTCCCAGCGAAGAATTGGACCCCCGCTTGCTGCTTGGCTTGTGGGTCTTTGTTGAGGGCACCCGGATCCATAAAAAGGGGAACTGACCTCATAATCTTAGGGGCAAAAAACAGTTCTGATCGATTTTGAGGCTCCAGGCAGCTGTTTCGCGGGCCTTTGCAGCGGAACAAGCAAAAGGATCCCCAGTTTCACGATACGGGTTGTCAGGCTTTCTTTTGGGTCGGCGTGGTTTGTCTTCAGGGGCTTTACGCCATGCGGACTTGAAGCACTTGCTGGGAGGAGCTGGCGGCCAGTTGGGTGAAGAAAGTTGGGATGTTTTCAACGTAATGTTGACCCCGGAGTAATAAACCCCTGTTTATTAATATGGGGGTGTCCCTGGTTTTATTTGGGATTTATCACTTTTGGAGGGGAACACCCCGGTTTACTAATACGGGGTCAACATGAACGTACTGCGGATGGACAAAATCCTGCACCACTGAAACCATGGAAAACCATTGTTTGTTGGCATTTACATAGGAATCATCGTTCCAGGGTTTCTTAGCTGGTGCAGGAGTTTGTCCATCCACAGTAGCTCATCTCGATCCACTCAGTCGAGTGGCAGGCATGTCTTGCCTCCTGCGCGGAGGGCTTGCGACTCCTGCGGAAAGAAACACGCGGAGGCCGGAGGAGGCCGTTCAAGAGAGCCGCGCATCAGTTGGGGGTTGCTTTTGTTTTTGCATTTTTGTTGAGGATTCAACCTGAAATTAGGTCTGGGTGAATTATAACAACCTCACACGACCTCACCCCAAATGGTGGTGTATGGTGGGCAACCTGAAATCAGGCCTCAAGTTGAAAGCACCGAGGAACCCCCCATGTCTTTTTTCGCCCCTCGCCATCCCCCACCCTCTCCTGTTTAAGACATATCCTGCGAATGTGGCTACACACAAGTATCTCGTGCGGGATGCTGATCTCCCACAGGGCCTGTTTATTCGGATGGGGGTTGTGCTTTTTTGAGGAGAGGTCCTCATTTTGACACAAACCATTTAGTTGTCAAGTTGGAGAGCTTCCAGATTTGTCCAATGGTCGCCTCACATGGCGGATTGGTGAACTTGACCATGATGAAGGATCATTTCTTCGGGGATTCCAGGCCGGTGAATCGCTTTGTCTGTTTTGCCCAGAACTACATTCCTTTCCCATAGGCGAAATGCTGCACCAGTTGGTAGGTGGTTTATCTGAGGTTTCCTAGCGTTGCATCAACGGCTGCGGGTAGTTTGAGGGTGGTAGCCCTGTTGCTCAGGAAACTTTGCAGCCTCATAAATTTCATTACACATAAGTTATGGACGTTGGGAAACATTTTACATTTTTGCTTATTGTGTGTGGTTTAGCGGGAAATCCAACCACTTAACTGCTAAAATTTGAACATCTTTGCTCCCATTCCAACGTCAACCAAGGAGCCCCCCAAATCCTCCCGACGAGGCCGCGCCTCTCCGGTTCAGCCGCTTCGGCTTGTGCCAGTTGTGACGAAAGCAACGTCGCGGCCGGCGGCGTTGGATTGGGAGGCCTGGGAGGTTGGGGAGGAGACACCGGTGACGCTCAAGGAGCGACGTGTGCCGTGTGTTTTTTTAGCTTGGTGTTTGCTGTCGTTGTTTTTGTGGTTTTGTTGGTTTTGTGGTTGTGTTTGTTTGCTAGCTAGCCAGCTAGCTGGCTAGTTAGTTGATTAGTTGGGTTTGTTTGGTTGCTTGCTTGCTGCACCCAATCCAGAAGGGCGCTTGCGTTTCCGAGCTTTTGGCTCCTTTCTTGCTACCGAGGGAACTTGTAAGACAGCATGCACCCCCCTCTCCTGGCAAGTTTTTGGACCTTACTTTTTGGGAAGACCAGTTTAGCTGCAATCCAGTTTGCACTTTTTGTGGCCAGTCCAGGGAAGTGTTTTGTTGCTGATTTGTGGAGAAGAGCTATCCGGGTGGATCTTCGACGTTTCACTTTTTGGGAACTGAGGATTCTCCCAAAAGACTTCAGATGTGATGTCCTGAACCCTGCAAAACGGCATTTGGCCAGCATCCGCCTCCGGCCCGGGACGAACGGAGCACCTTATTTTTACTGTTATTGGGTTGGACCTTTAGACTTTAACCTTTTAGCTTCCCCTCATATTTCCTTTTAACCAGCAAAAAGTTTAAAACTTTTTGCTGGGGGATCTACAGCACCCAAGTCATGGGAGCAAAAAAAGAGCCGCAGGAGATGTCCAACTGCCTGGCCACCCCCGGCTCGGTCTCCACCGCCTCTGGCCTCGGGAGCGCTCCCGGATCTGGCCTGCGGATCCCCGCGGGCTGCTCCCTGGCGGAGGCGCGGGCCTAAATGGGGCGCCTGTGGCTTAAGAATATGTTTTGTATTTCCCCCGCTGGCTTTAGAGGGAATCTATCGCTACTGGAAATATGTTCATTTGATTATTTTGGTCTTAACCACATGGAAGGCTGGTATCCAATTTGCCGACTCGGAGCAGGACGAAGGGAGGAGTTGGAGTTCTGGTTGATGTGGCGACTGGTAGTGTTGCAGCCATAGTTTACTCTCTGCCAAAATTTGATGGCCCTCGTCAGACTTGGGCAAAGGGAAAGCCCACATGTGTTTGGGTCCGATGGATGCTCGCTCCCGCGATGCCCTTGCTTAAAACCCGCTTGTTTGCTTAACCACCTGTTGGTTTCCCTGAGGTGGCCAGACTGCGAGATCCGTTGATCACATGTCGTCGGGGATTTGGGGTTTGGCCCCTCACGGAATCCACCAGAGGGTCCCTAAACAAAATTTGCCTTTCAGACCCGCTACTGGTTGCTTTGGTTCAGGTGATGCCCAAGTGGCTAGAAAGAACTTCTGTCGGCGAAAACAGGTTGGACCATGTTGGCCCCCTGTGCTTTTGTTTGCCCAGGCAAGCCGGCACGACAATGTTCCGCGTTCGTTGCCCCGGAGAAAGAACCACACAGACAAAACACAACTAGCAACAATAAAACAAAACAAAGCAAAAAGCACACCCCGCCCCCCAAAAAAAAGAAACAAGAAAAGAACGCAGCACAAAGTAAACATCACACCCCCCCCAGAAAAAAATACAATAAAAATAAAAGAACCGTAATCAAGAAGCACCCCCCCTCAACAAAAATCCAAACAAACAGCCCGCAGGGAATGCGCATGCTGCTGCTACACCACCTGCGCCGCCTCGCTGGCGTAGGCGGTGGGCGGTGGGTTTGGGCGGGCGCTGAGTCCAAGTTTGTCGGGTTCAAATGTCCGGTGCTCTGCAGATTTGACGTATATCTAGGTCCCCCAGCTAGGTACCCTTTTGCCAACTTTTTTTGGGGGGAGGGTTCCCCTACTAAAATAGCTAACCTCTCTCCTGGAGGACCTAGTATATCAACATGGACCCCCCACTAGAAACAAAAAAAGAAAGGAGGGGTCTCCAAGAGGAGGTTTCTCTCTAGAACTTGTTTTTTGTTTTTGTTTTTGGTGGGCAGCCATGTTGATTTCGGGCGGGAGTGGTCCATTCAGCTCAGAGCTGCACATTTTTGAAGCTGTGGGTTCAGGGGTGCTATCCAAAGTCCTAAGATGGCCAGAGATGCAGCGAAGCTCATGTCATACCTGGCTTAAATTGTGCTTTCTAACGTTTACTTTTCTGAGTTTAGAGGGATGAGAGAGACGGCCTCCGAAATAGCTTTGATCAAGTGAACGCACCTGGGCTGATCTGGCTCTGGGTCAAAAATGGGTACCCAAAATGGAACCCTGGCAAAATGGAAACAAAGACCGACACCGCGTAACCCTAGCTCTAATTTCGAGCCACACCCATATGTATAAGTATATTTTTACGGGTGGACGGCCTTGCAGTGGCATTAAACCTCACCGTTTGGATCAAACCTGGAGGCGTTCCTGAACCGCAAATGAGCCACGTCCTGAAAACCCGGGTAGATGACGGTTGGCAAGGGATAATCCCAACCACAAATAGCTGCGGATACCCGCTTGAAGCATGGTTCTGGGTAGACCATTTCAATACTGGGTTTTGATGATGTCTCAAATGTTCGTTCGCCAACACCGGGCGGAAAAGTCCAGTGCCACCAAAAAAAAAAACGAGGCTTCAAGGGTGCTGCTCACTTCCCGGCGCTCCTTTGTCCCGCCAAAAAGCGGCGAAGCGGCCGTTTTTTTTGGATGTTTTTGTTTGTTTTTTTGGGCGCGATAGGCAGGGAATGAGAAATTGAATGAACCTGGGGATTCCCTTAAAGGAAACCACCAGTTGGATGGTTTATCTCGGGGTCATTCCATTTCTCATCCCAGCTTCCCCTAATTGGTGGTTTGGTTTGGTGGTTGGGAACTGGGGTTCGAATCCCAAACCAATCCAAACCGCCAAGTTGACCCCGGATGAATCAACCCTGTTGATTAATATGGGGGTGCTTCTCCCTGGTTTTAGCGGGGATTCAGACCACTTTTGGAGGGGCCCCCACTAATCCGGGGGCAACCTTAGGGGGAAGCTGAGCGGCGGCGCCTTTTTCTTCTTTTTCCAGGCGACGAGCCGTCCGGCCAGCAGCGGGAGCTGGAGAGGCATTTGGCGCAGCTGGCCTCCTACTCAGAGACCCGGCGAATTGGGTGGAAAAGGCGAGAGATCCCGGAGGAAACAAACAAGTTGTCCCTTTTCTGGTTTTGACTCGAGCTTTCCAAGCCAAGTTGGCCATTGAGCCGACAAAAGGTCGATCACGACCTATTGCCTTTCATTTGCTTAAGTTGTTGTCTTTTTCCTGGAAGAAGGAAGCTGCTCGCAAAATAGACGCCTCACCCCCTCCCCCCTCCCCCTGGGTCAAGCAACCTCTGCCTGTAAATAAGCCCGGTAAAAATGTAAAGACATGTCCAGTAGTGATAGTTTCACTTTAGAACCAACAGGCAAGTCTCCATCGTATGGCGGAGGTGCTTCCTCCATTTTGTCTGGGGGGGGGGGAAGCATCAGCAATTGAAGGTTGCCAACCCCCGGGGCCCTCGCGGGTCCCAGAGGAGGGGATTGAGGCAGGAGGATTTAAATCGGGGTCATTCCATGTCTCAGTCCCCCGCTACTGCCATTCTCTCCCCTTTTATGGCGGAGGGAAACCCTCTACTAAAATAGCCTACAGAAAAAAAAAGTTGGTCCCAACTTATTCGAACCTCTCTACTGGAGGACCTAGATTGTAGACTCCAGATTGTCCATCCTACTCGCAGGGGTTGCTGAGCTGAGCCCAGGAGAAGCTCCTGGCCTGCCTCCGCGCGGTTTCCACGGCGCCCTCGGCGCCCCCGGAGCCGGCGGCCTCGCCGGCCGCTTCCAGCGCCCGTTCCGCGGCCTCCGGGCCTGGCGCTTCGGCGGGCGCGGCGGGGCGGGCCGCACGGCCGGCGGCCTGGCCGAAGAGTGATAACGTGGGGGAAGTCCCACACCACTTTGAAAACAATGGAGCTTAATTAATATAAGCACCATTGATTTCCTAAGAATTGTCATGATCTAAATTGGGTCAAGCATTCTTTTAATGGGGGCTGAACCCTACTGTGGATGGTTAAACCCATGTCAGCACCATTTTGAAGCCATGGTTGAAAAACATAACGTTTGTTGGTTTTAATAGGGAAGCATCATTCCTGGCTTTCAAAGGTGGTGCAGGACTTTGTACATCCACAGTAGGGTGTTCAGCCACCTGGCGGTTACACCAACTACTGGAATTCCTCCCCATAATTTTGGGGGCAACCTATTTCAAGGGAACTTTGAGGGTCTGTTTGTTTAGTTGTATTTTAGTTTGTTTGTTGTGTTCATGTTGCGCTTTTCCTGACTTCCTGGACTGTAGTCGTTTTTTGGGAAGATGGTATTGGATATAGCAAGTTTGGGCTTACTCTGGAAGTGAGCGTTCAATCGATCATGGAAGTGGACGGAAGGCTTCTGGAAGACTTTTGTTCTTTTGAGCCGGCCCTGCCCACTTCGATGACTGACGGAAAGAGGGTAGCAACCGTGATCATCATTTGGTTGGTTCTCTTATAACGGGGGACGGTCAGCCGACTTTCTAACTTGGTTGAACCCGAGTAGCGTCCCTTGTTATAGTGGCCCATGTTGCCTGGGCCAACAGGGAAGGATGCCCTGCGAAATTGGCCAGCCACAGAGGTTTACCAATTTCTATGGTGACCTGAGGGGTAAGTCGAGATCACCATCATGTAGGTTCTGCACCTGGGGATCCTTTTCTCAAAGTTTTTTCTTATTTGTAGAATGTCCAGATCATAAGAATTCCAACCCCCCCTTTCTTGGTGGTGCTCGGCAAGCCACCACGAACCAAATCCCAGTGCAAGACTACCCTAGGAATCCCGTCTCGTTTTCGCAGCTGCCCAAAGTTGGCACCCTCAAACAGAAAGAAAAACATGTCCCCACTTGTACCTCAAACAGAACCAAAGTGGGTTCGTTGGTTCACTGCCCCTTTTAAACCCGGCCGTTTTGCCGTTTTGCCCTTTGTTCTCTTCCAATTGCTTAAGACTATTTGTTATTTTCCCCTGTTGGTTTTACAGCGAATGTATCACTACTGGACATATGTTTGTTTATGTTTTCGAGGGGCGAAAACGCAAATGGAAGCAATGTGTCTTGTTTAAGGCAAGTTGAACCACCGGTCAACCCGTTGGTTTGTTCGTTTTTGCTTTCAGCGACCCGGCGCGAAAACGCAAATGGACCTCGTAAGGTCCGGCTGAGAGATAGCGAGCTGCTGGAGATCTACCGCTGCGCCCAGCAAGAGGCCTCCAGGGAAGCCGAGCCTTGGACGTGTTTTTTGTTTTGGTTTATTATTTCTTTTGGTTGTTCCGTTTTTTTTTTTCTCATTTTTTTTCCGCGATCCCAGCGGGTCCCTTAACAAGGGCTACCCCCATAGGTGTCCTTTTTGGGTTTGCGTGGTCAAAAATAGAAGGCACTGGTTTAGATGGCTTTGATTCGATTGACCGGGGCCATCTATTTTTCCCAAAGGCCACCTATGCTTGGACTTCTTCTTTTCTTGGCGATCGGTGGGTCGTGGTGGGTCCCTTAACTAGGTCCCCCGGCTAGGTGCCCTTTGACCAACTTTTTTGGGGGAGGGTTCCCCTACTAAAATAGACAGCCAAAAGGACCTAGTTGAAAATGGCTTCCCCTGGATCCATGGCAACCCTTTTTCCCCCTTTTATTGAACACATATGACACCTGGAACTGGGAGCTCCCCCGCGCCCACTACTTAAGGCGGGATCCTCGCTGGCTTTGAGCTTTCGGGGCTTCAACCGGAGTGGCGAATTCAACGGCTCCGGGACTTTTTCTGGGTCCCCCAGTAGCAGGGTTGTGGGATTGCTCGGGGTTTATCCAACCACTTCTGTGATAGAAGTTGGAATCCCCTGTTTAAATGGGGGTGGTAGTCTTTGGGGAGACCCTTTTGTTGTATCGCAGGAGTGGTCATTTCCCACAGCCCTGCCCAGTAGTGCCCTTTTACCACCTTGGGGGGAGATTCGGTTCCCCTAGTAAACTAGACTACAACAAAAGTTGGCACCCGGATTCTGACCTCTCTACTGGCGGACCTAGTTTTGTTGGGGCCAATCCACTTGATCGGAAGGGAGTTCCGGATCTAAGTGTTGAACCCTGGCGGGAAGGGCAACGGAGAGTTGGGGAGCTGGGGTTCGGTATCCAAATTTGCGAAAGAGGGAGCACTCTGAGCTACCAGCAGTTCTGGTTGGGGACATGGCCGGCCCATCCTACTAAAAAGGAGGTGTTGACTCCAAAAGCCGGACGGGTTGGGTGCCTTTCTTTTAACGTAAACCCAGCAGTTTATTTCCTAAAAAGAAGAACCCCTGGGTTTAAGCCTACCTCGGGTGTGTCAAAGGGGAACAGTCTAAATGGGTGGTTTCCTGTTCGTTTCCCCTTTAAATCAACTCAAAAACAAAATCCTCTTAAAAAAGACGCCCATTAGGGGCTCAATGGGTGTGTCTTTAGTTTGGGTACCTGATTGGGGGTTGGCTTGAAAGAGCGCAACGCATTTAGGCCCCCTCCAAAAAGGAGACTCACACACAGGAGCCTCTTGTGATCATGACTTAGGTTGGCTTTCAAGCTCCCCACAACCTTATTCTAATGTTTTACCACGCCATCCCCGCCTTGAAATGGAATTGATACGTGCCAAGAAGGGGGATCCCCCAACATGTGGCTTCCTTTCATTCGTTCAAGCCATCAGGGCGCACAAAGCAACACGCCCAAACGACTATTTGCGGTGGTTGTCCCTTTTTTTGCGGCGTTGGTTTGCCTCCCCCCCCACATTATTTCATTTTCTCGAGGACTGGCGAGGCGTTTGAAGAAACCGAAAGACCGCAGGCCCAGGCGCGGTGTCGGGCGAGGTTTCGGGCCGTCTTTCGGAGGGAGAGGGAGGGATGTTTCTGGCTGGCAGGGTCTAGAAAAATGCATTTTTTTAAGGATCCCTAAGTCGTGATCAAGAAGGCAAAACGATCATTTGCCAGAAAATCGATCAAATTCAACAGCTTTTGGGGCAGCAGGAAGGATCTGGCTTGCCGTTGGGCCCTCAAAGCTGGTTTTTCAAGGGCCCCTGAGGAATTGGTCGGGGTTCTGCATTGCAGGGTCCGGGGGTGTGCATTGGAGGGGTCATGACCCGAAGCGATAGATATTTTTGGACAAGTTGGGCTTGTCTCCCCATGATGAAAGGAACCCACAATTGAATCCCGAAAGGGTACCGACAGACTTTTGACGGCTCTTTTCAATGCACGCTAAGGATGCGGTACCCAGAGTCGCCCAAATCGAATTGGACGACTGTTTGATCTCTTGGAGTTTGTGGGCTTATACGTTTTAGCCGCAAGTGATTATATATAGGTGAATCGTTTTGAGGGGACCCCCAAAATCGGCGGTGTTCCTGTTGGCTTCCCTTAAGCAAGACTCCCTCAAAACAGGCACCCTTTCAAAAAGAGCCAAACCCGTATAGACTCGGCGCCTAGGGGAAGCGACAAGCGGCCGTTGCAGGTGCCTTTTGCATCGAATTCGATGCTCAGTGAGTGGACACGTCCAGGTTCTCCTCCGATCGTTTGTTTAGTGTAGTCGCCCTTGGTTGAACACAAATCACCTTCCAGAAACTTTCGGACCTCTCTTGAGGCAAAGCGAATCGACCGGATGTGACTTTCCGCTGTCCTGGTTCTACCGTTAGCTAAGGGTCTAAAAGGTGAACCTTTCATTTCCCGGTCCAAACTGGGCAAGTGAGTAATGCCTTTAAAATTGGGGGGTGGCAACAGGCGAACCCTAATTAGTCCACCGCTGGACATCGGTCAGAAGTGCAACGCGGGGAACCCGCAAGCGAATGTGCATGTGGAATTGACGTCACGGCCAGCGCCGACTTACCTTTGAGCAAGCAAGCAGTCCTACTTGGACCCTCAAGATTTCCTTGAATGGGTTGTTGCCCAATCTTAGTTTATTTTTCATTTTCTTTGGTAGTTTGAGTGTGCATGTACTTACCCGGAAAACAAACGAATATTCAACACAGCTTGGTTTCTGCGCATGCCGGTGGTTGCTGGCGCCGGCACGTGTTTCATGGAAAATGACAGGGTGCGGCATTATTGGAGGGGCGGGCAGGGCAGGGTTCATGGCAAGTGGCTGGAAGCTGATCTTGGCTAGGATCATTTCACACTCATCCCAAAGCAATTTATTGTTGACCCTTGATTCATCTCCCTATAAATCAAACAGGAGTTTATTAATCTGTTTTCATCATTAGTTCATCCAGTGGGCACGAATGTGTTTTGCTTATGTGAGCAATCCGAATGAGCGGAAGCTATTAAGTGAAGACAAAAAGCACAAGTGAAACGACGCGAGCTAGCCACATGTAGTGGTACTTGCAACTCGGGCCTCCAGGATAGCTTCGGAAGCCAGCATACAGGATCATACAGGTGTCGAAAGCAAGCATGAAAACATAGGCCCACCCAGCTATTTGGTCTTTTTGTACATAAATCAGGGGGCTTCCCCAGACGTTGCATGGAGCCGCATGGAGCGATGAGATGGTTAGAGCCTGCTTGTCCCATCAAGCCACGGGGCCCCCATTGCACGCTGGCACGTAGGCTCGAAGCGTGCGTGTGTGACAACGGCTGAGCCCATTTGGACGGTTTCTCAGTTTCTTTGTGGGCCCCAAATCGGTTCAAAGGGGCTCTAAGGTACTTTCTACAAAACAAACTAAATATTGATTATGGGGTGAATTAACGCTGTAATTGCAAAGCCCCTTGCGTTGCTGCCTGCGAAAAATATTCTCAAACCCGAATGAGGCCTGATCATTGCATGAGTTCGGGTGTCCATGACAATGGTGCTCGATATGAGGCAGTAAGGAAGACAGCTACCGGCATTTCCCTTATTGCTGGCTTTAAGCATCGCCTTTAGGCTCGATTCCGCGTTTCGAGCTTCCTTCAACAGGGCTCCTTAAAAGATACATTTTGCCCATTTGACACATGTTTTTTTCCACCAAAATAAAGGGAAACCACCATTTACAAAGCAATGTTCAGGTGTATATTGTAAGGATCCGCCCTGTTCAAGTGCTATTGTACGGGACAGCCGCCCGGTGGGCCCCAAGGCGTCCGCAATGCTAGCAAAAAGGCCCCGTGCATGAGCGCACTGCGGGTGTAGCGAGCAAAAGCAACTCGCAAAACGGGCCACATGCTTCCATTTGCTTTTTCTTCTTCTTTTCGATCTGCAGGTTGATTGCGCCATATGTTTGCTCTCGGCCGCCCAAAATGTTGGAAGCCCGGCTTCGTTCAAAAAACAAAGCACAACCACATGTTTCAGGTCACCACATGTTTCAGGAAGAGCTTGTACTAGGATGTTTGGCCAAGAAAGTAAGTGGTTAGCTACCTGGGTTATATCCCGCCAACAGGGTTCTGGGACCACTACTTGGGTTGTCACCTGGGTTACTAACAACTTGCAAACCTTGACAACGAACACCCAAGTATCAACCACGAAAAGCCGAAAAACAAGCTGCGAATATGTTTGCAGCTTTTCGTCACCATCTAGGTCCCCCAGTAGTGCCCTTTTACCCTTTTTTGGGGGAGGGGTTCCCCTACTAAAATCGACCACAGAAAAAAGTTGGCACCCTTATTCTAACCTCTCTACTGGAGGACCTAGGCATTGTCCAGGTCGCTTGGGCAACTGAGAGGGGAAAAAGGGTGGGGGTCGCGCTCCGCCGGTCTCCGGTGGAGCCATGGGGAAGTCCAAGCACCGGATCACCGCGGACGGGCGGTGCCAAAGGCAGCGGAAGAACGAGGCGGGGCCGAAAAGTGGGAGTCGGGGGGTCGCTGTTGCTTTTAAACCCCAGTTGCCCGGTGGCTTGCTTCCTGTTTTCCTCTTTTTGGGGAAGGGTTCCGATTCCTGTAAAGTCAACCGGCCAAAAAAGGGTGCCGATTCTTTTGCCCGAAAGCATCGCGAAGGGTTCTTCCGCGCGGAGCTCTCGGACCAACTTGCATAGAGTCACTTGCGCAGAGACAAATACATAGAGCCAAGTGCATGGAGCCAAGTGCATAGAGCCGTGCATAGAGCCAAGTGCAGAGAGCCAAGTGCATAGAGCCAAGTGCAAATAGAGCCAAGTGCATAGAGGCAAGTGCACAGAGCCGAGTGCATAGAGCTGAGTGCACAGAGCCGGGTGCATAGAGCCGAGTGCATAGAGCCAAGTGCATGGAGCCAAGTGCATAGAGCCAAGTGCATAGAGCCAAGTGCATAGAGCCAAGTGCATACAGCCAAGTGCACAGAGCCGAGTGCATAGAGACGAGTGCGTAGAGCCAAGCGCGCAGAGCCGAGTGCATAGAGCCGAGTGCATAGAGCCGAGTGCATTGAGCCAAGTGCATAGAGCCAAGTGTAAAGCGCTTCGGCGTTAGCAGCTATCTAAGAGAAGTTTAGCTTTCTTGGGCGCCGGGGCAGGACCTTGATCGTCGATCGGGATTGCAACGCTCTGCGGGGATCGGCGTGATCGAGGTGCAAAAGCTCGAGGTTTTTTGCGATTTCTGATCTGCCCGCGCGACCCTCTGCGGGTATCGGCGTCGTCGAGGTACAAAAGTGCGCGGATGAACCCTCTGAGGGGATCTGGTCGAGGTAGAGAAACTCGAGGTTTTTTGCGATTCTTGCGGTGCCCGCGCGACCCTCTGCGGGGATCGTCGTGGTCGAGGTGCAAAAACTCCTTTTTTTTGTGGTGCGGTGCGCGGATGAACCCTCTGCGGGGATCGGCGTGGTCGAGGTACAAAAACTCGAGGTTTTTTTCGATTTCTGATCTGCCCGCGCGACCCTCTGCGGGGATCCTGGCCACACCCCTCGTCCCCAAAACCCAGCCAGCTTAAGCCTAAGCAGGCAAATTAATGACCTCAACCCGCTCACAAACCTTCATTTGCTCAAGTGTCCTGGGAGAAAAAAATGCACATATTTCCAGTTGTGCAAGATTCCAACAGGGGAATACAGGGCTTGTCTTTCTCTAGGGACCCCCCCCCCTCCCCGCGTATGAGTGGTTTTCCTTTTGGCGTTCCTTTCAAACCGCCCAGGAAGAGGTCCCCTAAAAAGTGACACACCCACAAATGAAACAGAACATGCATTTTGCTTGAACAACATGATTTTCCGCGTGCCCGGATGTGGATTTTGCCAAGGTTGTCGCTGCTTCTGGGAAATCACCCTGAGCCACCCATTTCCTTGTTGGTGCGATAGGGAAAGAGAAATGGAATGGACCTGACAACCATCCAACTGGTGGTTTTCTTTATTCGGGGTTGGGTTCATTCCCACATTCCCTACTGAGCCTTTTGTGGATTTCATTCTTCCCCTTGTTTGGTCCTCTTTTCGTGCTCTTTTGCCATTCCACAGGTTGGTGGATCCACAGATTGGCCACATCCAACCCAGAAACTCAGATGCCCAGTGGATTTCCACGAAAACTAGAGGATGATTGGCCCGAAAGCATTTTCCTCAAGCATCTCCGCAGAAGGTTCATCCGCACACCGCAAAAACGCAAAAAACCACGAGTTTTTGCACAGGACTTTCCCTTAGACCTGAAATTGCGGAGGGGGTCAATGTTTTATTTTGTTTTTCCATGCAGGGACCCTCCTGTGAAATCAACAGCCCGAAAACCGGCTCCAGGGCCGAACCCTCGATCTCTCTGTTTCCAAAATATGCAACCCATATAAGCGACATTGAAACTTCGGGGAGGGATGGGGGAGGTTTGGCCGTAAAAAAACACACAAAAAGAAAAGGCCCACGGGTTCTACAAAGCTTGCCGGGGTCAACATCATGTTGACTTCCATTTTCTTGAGATGTCTTGAGGTTTTGTTTCTCTTTTTCTTGGGGTACCTTCCCCATTCTTTCCAGGGATCCTTCTTTCTAGAAAACCAGCGGAATCCCAGGGAAAACGGATCTGGCTTTTGACAAGAACGATGCTTGAAAACAATGGGCAAGGCTAGTTTTTGTTGCATGATTTTCCCCTGTTGGGTTTTAAAGGGCATCCGTCACTACTGGCCAGATCTTCCAATGTTTTCCAGCAAACCAAGCAATGGCCGAGGGCTCTGCGTGGACCTGTGGGAGATGCCGCAGCCTCGGTCTTTACGCGCCTGGGGATGCCCGGGGCCAGGGGAAACTGCCGCTTCTCTTGCAGAAGGCCACCAGAAGCCCAGGCAAGTTGTGTTGTCCTTCTTTTTTGGTTGCCGAACCACGAACCACCCATAAGACATGTGTTGAACAGAAAGAAAGTGGGATCAAACGCAAACACGCGCACGCAAACACGCACACAAATATATATATATATATATATATACATTTTGAGAAATATATATATATATATACACGTATATTAGCAACTGACTATTCAACTGCGTTTAGTACAGCCGCAGCCAATGAGATGACTTGGAGGTGTGGATAGCTTCCTATTCCCTGCCGGGAATTTTCGTGGAAACAATAATCATGGGAGAAGTACTTCTTTTTTGGCCAATCCACTCAGGAAGTGAGTCCATGATGAGAACTCCAAGAAGGGACTTGGGACCTGGGACGCAGTGTCGTTTCCACTCCCCAAAGCGGCAAGGCAGTTTTCGGAACGAAGACGGCGCGAGTTGCGACTCGGCTGCACGTGAGGCACCTCCCTGAGGGGCGACTGAGCGGCTTCTGCCTTTCTTGGATCTTCAAGCTTGGTTGATGCCGGTTCCGACCTACTCCCTGCATCCTGGACTTGGGCTACTTTTTGGGAATATGCTTTGTGGCAAGTAAACAGTTTGGGCTTTCTGTGGCCAATCCACTCAGGAGGCAAGCACCCACAAAAAGGTACACTTTTTGCAGAGGGGTTAACAGCAACGACGCCTTTTGGGATCTTTTGGGGGGGGGAGGGGACGACGGGGAACCTCCACTTGCCAGCAAGAGTTTCAAGGGCTTTGTTGTTTTGTGCAGGGGTCACAGTCCAAATGAGAGGGTCTTTGGACAAGTTCACCTGCAAGCCGTCAAACTTTTGGTGAGCCACAAGTGATAGTCCCAACCACACATGGGTGACATAGTTTTGGGTCGATTTTAATTCGCCGGGAATTTCAATCCCAAAGTGGACACGGCAGCTGGGCAGGACCCAGTGGTGGATTCCCTTTGCTGCACTGATCCGGACAAGATCCATTTCTTTCCAAGAGAAACGGAATAAATATATAATTGGCACCCCCCGAGTTGGAGAGCCACTTTGATCGAGACCCGGGTCTCGATCGTTTTGTGGCCTTCAAAATTGGTAGTTTTTAAAACGGTCCCTCGGCATGGTGGTGGTTGGGAAACCGGCTGCGGTTGAAATTTAAATCCACCCTCGTCCCTTGAAAACTGCGCCTCTCACTCCCTTGGGGCCGAGCTTGGTAGCTTGATCCCACTCAGCCAGTCGAAGTGACCGAGCGAAGCCCATTGAACCCACTACTGTGGATGGACGAAGTCCATTTCGCACCACGGGGAAACCATTTTTTGTTGGTATTTGCAGGTGAATCATCATTCCAGGGTTTCTAGATTTTCGTCCATCCACAGTATGAAAGGTGATGGAAGCTTACATAACCCTAAGGCCCTAAGGCTACACCCTTTCATCCAACCTGAGGAAAGCTTACGACCTGAGGTTCTACACCACCAACCCACGGGATATGTCGCAAATCTCAAGCTTCATTCGCAGCTCATGCCACGGGGCCAACCATTGCACTTCGGTTACGCAAGGGGTTCCCTTTGTAGTTGCTTTTCAATAGGGATCATGGAAACGGATTGGCCAACACTCCACTTGCGGGTGCTGAGCATGGAATGAGTTGGAATGACCCCGATGTAAGCCATCCCCCATGGTTTGCCTCAAAAGGGATCCCCTTCATTCCCTTTCTCATCCCGCACCTGTCGCACCAGCAACGGCCCACTTTGGGCGAAATTTTCGAGGCCAAGTCTGCGAAGAGCCCAGGGAAGCCTCAGAAGGTCGCTTGACTTAATTAGCCTGGCTGGTGCTGAGCAGGGAATCAGAAATGGAACGAACCTGGGGATTCCCTGAAATGAAAACACAGGGGATGGTTTATAAGGGGCATTCCCTCATTCCCTGCTCAGCACCAGCAAGTAACAGAAGGCTCAAACCACTCCCTGAGTTCCGTTTTGGACTGAAGAGTCAGTCAGTTGGAAAGATGGATAGTGGCAAAGAGAAGTGTTGCGACCTTTTTGCTTTCTTTGGCCAATTCGGCAGCTAAGTCCAGCTACACCAGTTGCCCATATTTACAACCTACTTATACTATAAGTTGATTGAAGACCCACGAAGGGGTCTCCTCCAGATGGTTTTTGGTGGTTGACACCATCTCTTGGGCCAGGGTTTCCTGTTTTTTGGCACCTAGCTGGGACACTAAAATATAGTTGGTTCAAAGGAAAATGGCCAAGTTTAGGACAGCATTCGAAGGAGTTCATCCATCCCCAAGTGGTGCAGGATTTAGCCCATTCACAGTGTTGCGGTGTTTCCCTGTGTCGTTTCCTTTGAAACGAGCCAAGCAGTTTCCTTTGAAACGACGTCACCAAACCTGTAGTTGTAACCTGTGGTCTCCGGAAGCATCGAGCGGTAAGATTTTACCGACATGATCCTGTCAAGGGGACGGCGGCTCACTCACCAAATTAGCATGAGGAAATACTGTGGATGGACGAAATCCATGTCGCACCTCTTTGAAGCCATGGGAAACCATTGTTTGTTGGAATTTACAGGGTTTCTTAGGTGGTGCAGAATTTTGTCCATCAGCAGTAGCGGGTCTCCTCCAAAGATATGTTTTTTTGTTCCAGACCCTTTGATGGACCACCCACTGTTGCGGTGATTTTCACCAACCACTATATATATATAATATATATATATATATTGTGGGTGATTCCCTATTGAAACTCACATTGGGATGGACAATGTGCAATCAGCCATTGACTTGGGTGCCTTTCCAGTGTACCAAGGTTGAAGTGTAGGTTGGCAGAATATGTTGGCATCAGAAGGACTGTGCTGAAGGGGGTGTTCCTTGATCGAGTTCTTGGTTTGCTTGTTCGTTTGTCGAGCACGGCTTTTCCCCACATCCACACATGGACGACTCTCTCTGCCAGGTGAGGAGGACGAGAGCGACGCTTGGACCCGCACCCGTCCAGATTGAATCCAGTTGGGCAAGTTTCTTCATGCATCTTCATGCTAAGTTTCATAAGCCGTCCCTAGAATAGTAGGAAGCTAAGCAGTTGATCTGTTTGCTGGCCACGTGTTTGCCACGGTTGGTCTATGTTCAGTCGTCCAAAGCATTGAACCCCATCTCTCCAGGCTCCTTTAGCGTGAGTTTGCAATAGCGCATACCCCAGCAGGCCTCCAGAAGGTTTGTTAAATGGGGTGTTTCTCACATGGGAGTATGTGGGTGTGTTTTGATTATGACATCCCCACCCCCTTAAAAATGGAATTGGGGAGGGGGGTGACCCGGTGAATTCTGGAGATCTCCATTTGTGGTTCCATTTTTCCGTTTGTGGGGAAGGCCAGATAAATGGAATTGGGGACCCCCCAGCCCCCTCCTCCTGAAGGTAGGGGGGATATTATGACTCATTTCGGCAAGTGAGCAGTGCTCAGGAGGAGGAAGAGCTTCAGGATTGGCCCCTTGGCAGTGAGTTCTTTGTGTCGCTAGTCCGCCAGACGGCTCCGTCAAGGTGTTGGAGCTTGGAACGGGGTCCCAGGTGGAATTGTTTGAGTCGGGGCCCTTGGTTCCTCGTGAAACTTTGAGAGCACCTTGTCCTTCAACTTGTGTATTTGGGCGTCAAAATGGGTATCCCCCAAAATCAACGTTAACAACAGGAAAAGCAACTAAAACGGGCAGCAGCTCGAAGCTCCATGGCTACTGGGTTGGCTTTTGGGACTTTAAACTTGTTGGTTGAAACAATTCGCTTTTCGCAGAGAGGTCCCTCCAGCCAAGAAATAGGGAGGGGGTTCTTGTGGGGACACCACCCTACAGTATTAGACCGGGAGGTTTTTTTTTTTTTTTTTTTGTGAAGTCTGGTTTCAACCTTTGAGGCATGCCATTGTGCCCGTCTTTGGGCCTTCGGTGGTTCGGGTTGGTGCCACCCTTGGTGGTGCATGCCCGTCATCCTATACCGTTTTGTGTTCTTCTTCTGTTTTCTCCTTTTTTTGAGTCTTAGTTTTCTCATGTTTGTTTTTTCCTCATGTAGCTGGTATGCAAGGGGGGCACGCTTTTACCAGCGGTTGGGGGTGCGAGTTTTCAAACTCTGTCTAAAGTTTCTCGCTGGTGCTGAGCAGCAGGGAATGACCGAGAGCTGTTGACATGAGCCTAGGGATTCCCTCAAAGGAAGCCACAACGGATCGATTGCTTATGGAGGTGCCAACAGAAAGCCGAGGTATTGCAGCGAGTGCTCCTTCAAGAACACAGGGCTGCTGCCGTACTGCGAGCTTTGTGAGGCGTTCGTTTCGAAAGCGAAAGCGATGTTCGGAGAGACAAACCTCCGGCCCCACGTGTCCGTTGGGGCACTCAGGCCCTAGGTCGTCCAGCAATTGGTGCCCTTTCTCCAACTTTTTGGGTTGGGAGATTCGGTTCCCCTAAAGAAAAAAGTTGGCACCCTTATTCTAGGCACCCTTATTCTAACCTCTCAGAAATCAAAGAAATGATCAATACAGAAGGAATCACCTCTTGAAAACCCTTCACGGCAAAGGAGCCTTGATTGATGGTCAACTGGCTACTGGAGGACCTAGCCTGGGTCCGGACCTGGGCCACTGCTTGGACCCTTTGTGGTCTAACCGCTTCCAGGAGGCAAGGATGCGAAGAGACTAAAGCCAGGCTAACCAGCCAGACGTCCAACAGTACATTTCCGACAAAATATCGTGGGAGCGCCTAGGCTTTCAACAAAAGCCAGGCGACTCACTAGAAATCTTAACAAAAACCAGGCGACCCATCGCCCATTTACTCTTTGCAAGCAGCGATTTGGGTTCAAATCCCCAAGATCACTCATCCAAAGCACAAATTTGAGTGGCACGCTGAGCATAACTTCCATGGATTTTGCGCCATGGATTGGCGCCATGGATTTGGGCCTTCGTTTGTCCAGGCTAGGGCCCCTAGGCCTCCCCTCTTTGTTTGGCTTGGGGGAGAGAACTTGTGGCCGGGTTTTGAGCCCGTTTGGATCGCCCGCAGACGGCGCGCTCCAGCGCGGCGAAGGAGATTTGCGCGCCGTGAGGGGTGAAACTCCACCGGAGGTTCTCAACTTCGATGGGCTGAAAATACGGTGGATGCACGAAATCCTGCACCACCCTAAGAACCCTGGACTTATTCATTTTACTGGGGGTCTGCAATTTGCTACCATACCAAGAGTAGAGATGATTCCGCTGTAAATGCCAACCAGCAATGGTTTCCCATGGTTTCCAAGTGGTGCGAAATGGGTTTCGTCCATCCACAGTAATGTTCTAATTTTTTGGGGATTTGAACCCCTGGCCATTGTAGAGGGTAGCTAGCAAACCGCCGCCCAACTACCAACCACCAATCCAAATCAACAGTCACTTCCATTTGCTGAAAAGGTGTTTTTGTTTTTTTCTCTTTTCCCCTGTTGGTGTCAAAGGGGGACTTATCACTACTGGACATCTTTTTCCATGGTGCTTAAGCAAATGGAGGTTTCTCACGGCGGATGGCCATTTTTTCTCAAACAACTTCCTGAGGAGGGGAAATGGGAAACGTTAGCTCCAAACCAGCAGTTGAGCCGCAATGAACTCCCGGGTTACATGGTTGTCGTTGGGAAACATTGTACATTTTGGCTTATTGTGGTTTAGTGGTTGAAATCCGAACTTAACTGCTAAGATTTAATATGTTGCTCCCCTTCCAACAACCAAGGTTATTTGGGGGGTAGCAAGGGACAATCCCAGCGCAGCTGCCTTCTTATTTCTTTACATGGTGCTGGGTAGGCTGGTTCAGTGCCAGGCTGTGATTATGACTCAGTGGGAGTAGAAGCTGGTGTAGTGTTATCCAGGGGGCCACGCGTGAAGACCCTTGGGGTTCAGTCAGTTAAATGGACTTGAGTCGCTTTTTGGGTTTGGACAATTTTAGCGGGAAATAACAGTTTGGTTATTTATGTATGTTGGCCAATCCACTCAGGAAGTGAGAAGTGCTTACCCATTCGTCTTGAGAAGTCACTCCTGAGTTCCGCTTTGGACTCTGTATGTACTTTTTTTTTGGTTCTTGGACAAAGCATTTTAGAGGCAAGCAACCAGTTTGGACTTGTTTGGCCAACCAGCTCCCGAAGTGATTGTTGGGAAGAACGATTTGGAGGGAACCCTTCAAGGGGTCAAATCCACAAACCACAAGCTAGCGGCAGCCTTGCGAACCTGCAGCCTTGGTTGTTTTGCTCGTCTTTAACTCACTTGCCCAAAGCGAATCGACCTTGTGACCTTTTGGTTTTCCAATTTTGGTCCATTTTTAGTGAAGGTCCCAAAAGGTTAACCTTTTATTTCCAGGTCTTTTGGGCAAGTGCCACTTCGGTCCAAGCCTGGGGGGCGAGGCCCGTTGCCATGGTCCCAAGTCCATGGGGTGCTCTGCGGTTGCGATATTCTTGTGCATGAATATCAGGGCACTTGGCACGAGGGTTGTGGCTGTGCCATGGCAGTCACGGGAGCCCCTTCTTCTTTAGAAGTGGCGAAGAAACATGGCCTACGGCAAAACATGAGCCCAACCGATGCAGGAATGGTTCAGCACTGCCGTGGCATCAACCCTTCCAATTTGAAATTCAAGAAACGTAGCTTCAGACGAGCCAGGCTTAGAGCCAGCACACATGGTGGCACTTGGTACAAGGGTAAGTGGTTGACTGCTGAGGCACTCCAGACACAGTACCACCCCAATGGAGCCCGTAAGTTGCACCTTGGAAGAGATCCCTCGCTCAGCATGCCAAGCTGGGACCAGACACGCCTTAGAGTTCTTTCGTGGAACGCTGGCGGCTTGCACAGCGCCTTGTATGATGAACTCATGCTGTGGCTGAGACATACTGAGTATGATGTTGTTTGTATCCAGGAGACTCGTTGGAGATTCTCCTCGGAATGGACATCAGGCTCTTGGCATTGCGTGCACAGTGGAAACCCTTCCAACAGCAGCGCTGGCGTTCTTGTCATGATTTCTCATAAGCTAACACGCGCCTCGAACATCCGGTTTGCAGAGTTAATTTGCGGCAGAGTGCTGCATGTGCGCATTCCGCTTGAGAGCTGCCACTTGGATGTGATCAATGTGTACCAGTATGCCTGGAACCCCAGTCGGGCTATCCCACAGCAAGAAATCGCCAGACAGCAGGTGTTGGACTCGTTGTCTAAGTGCATTGACTCTGTTCCGGTCAGAAATCTGCTTTGTGTTGCAGGGGATTTCAACGTGCAGCTTCTACCCGCTTCACGGCACGTCGGTCCTTGTGCCAGACATAGAGTTGAGCATGAAGGGATGCAGGGAAGGCCAACTGACCATGCCTCTCTTGCTTTGCTGTTGCAAAACCATGACTTGTGTGCATTGAACACGTGGACACGCAAGGCAGCTTGCACTTTCCACGGCCCCTCTGGAGCCGCTTCCCAGATTGACTTTGTCCTTGTGAGATGCAGGCATGCAGATGCCACTGCCAAACATGTGACACTACTTGAGCAATGGGAAGTTGGTTCCTGGAGGGACGGAGGGAAACATGTGCCCTTGCACGCTAGCGTTGCTCCCGGATTTGCGCCATGGAGAAGAAACCGCGGAGTTTGTGCTAAAGCTACCGCAAGTCTGTTCAATGTTACGGCTATGCAACAATCTATTGCAGCACGGGACGAGCTTTGCCTAAAGCTCCTTGACCAGGTTCGTGACGGGCTCGCTGCGCGTGTCCCACAGACGCCAGCCGAGATCAACCAAACACTTTTGCAAGCGTGTCAGAGAGTTTTCCCTTCTCATAAAATGGTTAAGACCCCTTGCCCTTGGGAAACTGTGCAGGTTGGCAGCATTGTTAAGCAGATGTGGCATCACTACCAACAAACCAAGAAACTTGTCTTTGGAGACTTGCGTTCGCTGTTTCAATTCTGGAGACACACCATTCGTCACAAAAAGCTCCAGAGGGCTGTGAAAATTGCCAGCAAACACGCTCGGAAGCAGCGGGTGGAGTCCATCATGTCAGATGCCGCACGTGCAGCAGCGAGACATGACATGCGAACGCTGTACAGGTTTGTGCAGAAACTTGCTCCCAAGACTCAGCCCCAACGTTTTCGGTTAAGGGGGAAACATGGGTGTATCCCCAACGAAGAAGAGGAAACCCTGATTCTGAAGGAGCACTTCCACGCTGTCTTCTGTTCAGAAACCGGTCACATCCCTTGTATCACAGCCCATGTTGCACCATTCCTGACTACGTCCCAGTTGCAAGAGGCTCTGCAGGCCATCCCTGCATACAAAGCAGTCCCTCCAGGGTATGTGCCTGCGGCAGCTTGGAAGTTGTGTTCAGAGCAGCTGGCTTTGATTCTGAGCCCACTTGTGCGCGCATGGTGGCATGAGGGTGTGCCTCAGGTCCCTGAAGATTGGCAAGCAGGGTGGTTGTGTTTGCTTCCAAAACCTAAGAAATCAGGCAGTCGGCCTGGGGACTATCGGCCTATTGGGTTGCAGGACCCCGTGGGCAAAGCGCTGGTTGGCCTCATTTCTCGCTTGGCCAGGAAGGCAGTGCTGCCACGACTGCTGGCCGATCCACAGTTTGCGTATCTCCCAAAGCGTGCCACAACAGCCGCGCTCAGGCGCGTCTTTAGGCATTGTGAGCAGATAAGGCAGCTGTGCAAAGGGCAAAGACAGACACTGCACGATCGAAGAAGGGGTCATTGCAGGCAGGATTGTGTTGGAGGCATTCAGCTTTGTGTTGACTTGTCACAAGCTTTTGACTCAGTGCCCAGAGACGTTCTGCTTGAGGGACTGCGGCTTGCGCAGGTGCCTGCGCACCTTACTTCGCTTCTCATGGCATGGCACCAAAGCACCAAGTACTACATCCAACGTGGAGAGAGGGCCATCGTTATTGAGGCCAACCAGGGTGTTCGGCAAGGCTGCGTAGCTGCCCCATTTCTGTGGACTGTGTTTACTCATTTCCTCTTTCACAAATTTCGGGAAAAGTTGAGTGACGAATGGGTGCAACACTGTATGACATTTTTCGCAGACGACATACACTGCGCATGGGAAGTCCACAGCAAGCAGGATGTGACACTTGCCGTCCGTGCCATTCAGGTTATTCTCGAAACCCTGTCCTCCGTTGGTATGAAAGTTAGCTTCGACAAGACTGTTGTCCTTGTTTGCTTGCGGGGCACAGGTGCGCAGAAAACGCTGCACAAGCACATTGCTAGCACTAAGGGTAAGCAGTTCCTGCCTGTGCTCATTCACGGGACTGACCAATTTATCCCCATTGTTAGCTCGCAGGTCTATTTGGGAGCAGTCATTTCTTACCGCAACTTTGAAGAGCAAACTGTCAAGCATCGTTTGCAGGTCAGCTACGCCAACTACAAACGCTTGTCGAAATGGCTGACAAACCGAAGGTTCCTCAACCTTGAACAACGACTTGCAATGTGGCGGACCTGTGTTTGGACTAGTGCAAGCTACGGACTGGTTGCTTGTGGCCTCACCCAAAACTGTGCTAATAAGCTTACCGGGGCTGTTATGAAACAGTTAAGGGCGATAGCCAATTGCCCGGCGCACCTTACACATGTGTCAAACAATGAGCTCCTGCAGCGGCTGGGGATGCTGCACCCACTTGAGATGTTGCGGACGCAAGCAAATTCAGAACTTAGCAAGCTTCTTGAATATGTGGTTGCAGAGAGTGATCTAGACGTCATGTGTGAGGATGCGCAGCGTACCCAGGCTGCGCATGTGTGCCACAATCTCAGCCTCCTGTGCAAACCCAAGGAAGCAGGCGCTGTGATTAGCCATGCGGTCCTGCAGTGCCCCAGCTGTCCCAGAAAGTTTGGAAGCCAACGTGCGCTCCGCATTCACCACACCAAGTGCCACGGGGAGCACCTTGAATCACCTGAGCAGTTTGACCGCGTTGCGCACTCAAAGCAAGGCATGCCCACCTGTGCAGGCTGCGGCAAACAACTTCGCAGCTGGCAAGGCCTTGAGGACCATGTGCAGAATGGCAGGTGTCCGTGGTCAGGGCTGAGCCCTGTGACGCAAAGTGAGCACGACAAACCTGCCATTGACAGGAATGCAGTCAGAGCAGCCGTCTTTGCTGGTGGCGCGGCTGTGCTGCTTCAGGACCAAGCGCTGTGCCAGCAAGCTACGCAGCGTTGTGTCATTTGTCACCAGTGGGCACCTGACCCTAGAGCTGTCATGGTGCATCTTCGAAAGACACACCGTTGTGATCTTGAACAGGCTGAAATCTTGATACAGCAGCTGAAGGCTCAAACGAAGCCTGCTCTCTCCCCCTGCCTGTACTGTTGCCAAGCGTGCGTCAGGCCCTCAGAGCACCGGTGCACAGTTATTGCGCAGCTCGCTGTGCTTGCCCACCTTGTTGCCTTTTCTGACCAGGATGGCCGACGAGTCTGCGCAAGTGGCAGAGGTGTTCAGACATCTGCTCCCACCAGCGGCCCTTCAAGACCAAGTGATGGCGCCAGCCACGGAAGCCGCCAAGCGTGCCCCGCTGACAGAGCCTGCCTCCGCCGACGAGCAACCACGCAAGAAGAGCAAAAGCCTGAGCAGGAAACAGGGCCGCCAGGCGTCCTTGCAGCAGTCCAACGCAAGGGGCTCGGGGGACCAGCTCGTCGCAGCTCTCGCCAAACTAGTGCTCCGCCACGAGGATGCGCTGGGCATTCAACGCCAGGACACAGCCTTCATGCTCTGGATGAGCACACAAGAGGGCAGCGTGCTGCCGATGATCTACAAAGTGGCGCAAGAGTGGAAAGGCAAAAAGCAGCACAACCCAGTCCTGCTGGACATGCCCTTGAGGACCGTGCTGCTCGTGTGCCTCTTCACAGAGCTGGGAGCAAGGCTCGGCAAGGTGGCAACAGCGGAAAACAGGGAGCCCTTGAAAGTTGCAGCTTGCTCCGCTGGCTGGCTCACAGAGAACAACCAGTGGGCATACCACAAGTGGGACCCAGCGCGCAAGGAGGAGGTTGCGATGCAGGAGGCGGAGCCGATGTCCATGGAGCAGGCCCAGTCCACTGTGGCGCTCGTCCAAAACTTGATTTCCAGGAAGGGCATGGTGTTGCGCTTTCATGCCACTCGCCCTTTGGCAGAGAAGATGCAATCGGACATTCTCCCATGGATGCTGGAAATCAGCTTGCGAGGCCCAGAGGCAGATCGGCTTCACCAAGCCATTCAGACATTGTGCGGGTGCAGCCTCATGCAGCTTGTCGGAGTGAAGATGCGCCCAGACAAAATGGGCAGGAGCGCTTTGGCAAAGGTCGTGGAAAGGGCGATGAACAACTGATTCTCGGCCTGAGGCTCAGCAACCCAAGCAACCACTGCTACTTGAATTCAGCTGTCAAGAGCTTTGCGTGGGCAGCCAGCCGTGTCTGTGTCTCAGTCCATGACAGGTGGGGGAGCCTGCTCCCAGCATGGCTTCAGCTTCGGGGCGAGGGCCTCAAACACAAGTTTCAGCCACTGTCTCTCTTTGATCAGTCCGAGTGGGCAAGCTTTTTGAGCACGTGGCAACAGCCGCATGAACAGCATGATGTGGCTGAGTTTCTATCGCACCTTCTCCAAAAAAATACTCCGTGCATCACTGAGGGACGATGGGAAGCCAGAATCCAAGAGGGGGATGCAATAGTATGCTGGGATGCAGGCGAGGCAACTCAACCTTTGTTGCTTCCACTTGCGCAGCGTGCACCTGAAGACATGCCCTCTTTGCAGGCCGGGATGTGTGAGTGGCATCGGCAAATGGCCACCCATGCGTACAGTCAGACGCCGCGTGTGCTGTGCATACAGCTTGACCGCTTTGCAATGCAAGACGCGCTGAAAACCACATGCGCAGTAAACCTTCAGTCTTCTGTCAGAGTGCCCGCTTTTCAAGAAGGGAGCCTTGAGGTGCATTGGGTTGAATATCAACTTGTGGCCGGCATCACGCACTTCGGAGAAAGTATTGCCAGAGGTCATTATGTTGCTTTTCTGCTTGATGGACAACAATGTTTCGTGTCTGATGATGACAGGCCCTGCACTGTGCATGACCACATCACAGCCCTCCACCAAGCAAACGCTTATGTGCTTTGGCTTGCCAGGACAGATCGGCAATTTGACAGCGAACGAGTAGTCTGAAGACTTCGGCGCTTCTCTTTTCCTATTCCCAGTTTTGTTCATTTGGAAGGTGATGCAGCTGCCTGGCTTTGGGCCATTCGTGGCGCAGGCAGTTGGCAGTGCTGGGCTTATGCGTGGTCCACAGAGACCGCCGATCTGCGAAGCAGATTGCCAGCCGCGCTAAGCTTGACCGGACAGGCTGCGTTGAGAGAGAGAGAGAGGTCTTTTGGGCAAGTGAGTTAAGCAGTGGGGAACCCAAACAAAGAGGGATTTGAAGGGTGCGATTGACGCTGGCAACCGCCCTCCCAACTAACATGGGAGTGCCCGGATCCTCTGGGAAGACGACAGTTCCGTGTGTCCAAGGGAACAGTTGGAGTGGGGTTGTAGGGCATTGTAGGGTACCCTAAACACAATTATGGTAATTTACCAATGAAATAATAAGGCCATATGTTTCGCTGCTTTCCCAGCATTAATCACATCCACTCAGATGAACCACCTGGGCATGGTTTCCCAATGTTTCAAACCACCCTTGTTGGCGAGGGGGGGGGGGGTCCTCTCGTTCTTTGGCCAAATCTAAACCTTCGAAATGGATGCAGTCTTGTTGGTCATCTTTGGTGAACCTTCAGAAGGTTGGCGTCCCTTTGTCCCGCTTCAAATCGAGGCAAGGGCACCCTCGGAAAAAGACGCGCGAGAATGTTTGGACGACGTCAACGGAAACGAGCTCATGCCTGAAGGCCCCTTGGTCGGGGGTTTCAAATAGATCCTTGTTTGCGACTGTTTCAAAAACGCCTGTAAACACGCACCCCGCAAAGGTTCCTCTTAGAGGACACTCCTTTTTTGGGATGGAAGCCTTTGTCTTGGGTCTCCCCCCTCTGTATGGAGCGGAGTCAGAAGAAGGATTGTTTGTGGACTAGGTTTTCCTAGGTCTCCCAGTAGTGCCCTGTTGCCCTTTTTTGGGGGAGGGTTCCCCTACTAAAATAGACTAAAGAAAAAAGGCACCCTTGTTCTAACCTCTCTACTGGAGGACCTAGTAGAGTACCCCAGACGTGAGCCAGGTGCATTTAAGAAGCTAAGGAAAAACCGCCCGTAGGAGGCAGACGAAGAGCGGCCCTGTCCCCTCTGCTCATTCCACAACCCCAGCGCGCGGACGGCTTGTGCGAGCCGTGGCAACCAGTTTCTTTGTTTGTGTTGTCGCGTTTCTTGTTTTTGTTCTTCTCTTTTTCCGGTGGGGGGAGGTAGTCTGAAAGTTGGAATTCGCAGACTTGAAACTTTTTGTTGGCAGGTGTCGCCATCGGTTTGGCCTAGGGGCAAGAAAAAGAGCCTTTTCTGGCCATTGGCGGGTTTGGTGTTTGACCCCCCCTTTTCTGGACTTCGTTCTTGTTGGGAAGATCTAGTTGTTAGGAAACAGGCCGCTCAGACTTTGTTCACTTCACTCTGGAAGTCAGTTTTAGTATTGCAAAGCTGTTTTTCCTGCGCAAGCCACAGCACTACTCAACATGGTAGAACCTTTTGCGAAGATAAGGGGAACTAGACTCTGCGGGACCACTATTTCGAGAAGCCCGCTACTACTTCTTCCATTTGCTTAAGAATATGTTGTATGTTCCTTTTTGCTTTAAAGGGAATCTATCACTAGTGGACGGCAAACAAGAAACTGGAGGCCCCCCAATCCCGGCGAATGGCTTTTCCTCAGGGAAATCAAGATGAACCCCAGCGCGGCGTTTTGTAGAGGGTATCCCTTTTGTGATTTAAAGGGATACCGGAAATCCGTAGTTGGTCTGGATTGGTGGCTTGGTGGTTTGGTTTCTTGTCTTTTGCGGGTTTAAAGGGAAACTGAAAGGAAGCAATACCCGGGCCCGCCCCTACTGTGGATGGACAAAATCCTGCACCACCTAAGAAACCCTGGAAAGATGATTCCCCTGTAAATCCTAGGTACGATGATTTCCCGTGGCTTCAAAGTGGTGCGAAATGGATTCCTTCCATCCACAGTATCCCTTCACCAGACTCCAGACGCCAGACGCCAGCCCCGCTCGCTTAGGATGTGCCAGGCACCTTTGACGCCGGCCAGCGCGCCGGCCAGTGCCTTGCCCGGGTGAAAGGAAGCAAACACCGGTCCTAGTCGGAGACCTGTGGTGGGTGCCCCTTTTTTCAATTTGGTGCATTTTGCAAAGGGATGTTAGGACTTTAACTTTTTGCCAACTAATGGGTTTTCCGAAGTAAACCACTAAAAGTTAGTCACTTTTAGCAGGGGAGCAGAAATCAACCAGTTTTTTTTTTGGTTCAACTTCTAGGTCCCCCAGCTAGGTGCCCTGTTACCAACTTTTTGGGGGGGAGGGGTTCCCCTGCTTAGCGTCTTTACCATATGCTTTCTCACTTCCTGAGTTCATGAACTGTAGGAGGACCATTTTTGTGGCAAACAACAAGTTTGGACTGTTTTTGGGCCATCCACTCAGGAAGTAAGGCAAGGAAAGCTAGATCAGTTGGTTTTAAAGGGATCACTACTGGTCAT